>CM060346.1:4599928-4617428 GCA_030674155.1 Stramonita haemastoma
ATCAGTGTCTACAGAGCCGTGGTACTGACCACCCTCCTGTACGGCTCTGAGTCATGGGTCACATACAGACACCACCTGTGAATTCTGGAACGCTTCCACCAACGCTGTCTCCGCTCCATCCTCGACATCCACTGGAGCGACTTCACCACGAATGCTGAGGTGCTGGAGCAAGCAGGGATCACCAGCATTGAGGCCATGTTGCTGAAAACGCAGCTACGCTGGGCAGGGCATGTCTCTAGAATGGAGGACCATCGCCTACCGAAGATGGTTCTCTACGGTGAACTTTCCACCGGACACCGCTACAGAGGCGCACCAAAGAAGAGATTTAAAGACTCTCTGAAGAAATCTCTGTCAGCCTGCCTCATAGACCATAACCAGTGGTCAGTCCTTGCTGCTATATATATATATGTGTGTGTGTGTGTGTGTGTGTGTGTGTGTGGTGTGTGTGTGTGTGTGTGTGTGTGTGTGTGTGTGTGTGTGTGATAGTGCCAGTAGCCAGGATGAAAGCAGGGGAAGGAAAGGGAACAATGCGCAGCAACCAGGCTCAGGGAAGACAGTTGCATACGCACACAAATAGAATGTCACAAGATAATGTCTTAAATCAATATGGTAAAATGTTATTGAATATGTGCACTGCATTAAATTTGTGACGCTCCACCACGGAATGAGTCGCTTAGCACATTACCCAATTTTGGGCTAGGACCCATTAAATGCAGGTGGATGTAAAGTTGTCAATTTTGAGATTTTGATTGATTATTAAACTATATCCGTTTATCTACCTTATAAAGAAATATCAAGGCATAATTTGTATTTCTTTTGCTTTAAAATGTGTTTTGAAAATACCTAAGCCCTCAGTCTGATAACCTGTTACGAAAATAAACTTGCCCGTTTCTCATTTTGTCACATCCTGCAGTCTATCATTTCAATTTGTAATAACTTTGCACAGAATTGTCTGATTTTCAATCTGGTTTTTTTTGTATTTGATAGCCAATTTATTGCACATTAATAGCACATCAATAACTAAAAAATGACCTCTGGTGCACTCCGACTTATTATGTGGTGGAGCTTCACATTTACATCTTTTGAATGGTTCGTGTCATGGCGACGGTCAGGGTTGCTACACTACATTTCTGAGACTGGAAGCAGTGTCAATGATTATTTCATGATGTCTGAAGATATCTTTATACAATTCTTTGAGGATTGTGGGATGAATGTTTCTGAAAGGTGTGAAGGTGACCACATGCCTTTGGTGCTTTATGTTAATTTTCCTAAGGAAAATATAGTTGAAGATAAAAGGGAAAAAAACAAATGTACAGTGGAAAAGTTTGTTTGGGATGAAATATATTGTGAAATGTTTGACAGGGCAATAGACTCAGATGAGATACAAGAAAATTTAAGTACGGCTAGTGATCTGATGTTAATATTAACCAAGCTTTTGATATTTTTAACAGTTGCATGAAAGACTGTGCCGATTGCATGAAAAAGCAGACAAATGTAAATAGAAAATATGGCTACAGCGATTGGTATGATATGGAATGTCATGTATGTAAAAGAAATGTTCGTAAATTATTAAACAAGTATCGTAGTTCTTTATCCCCATTTGATTGTGATCTGTATTGCACAGCAAGGCGTGACTATAAAAAAACTTTTGAAGACAAAATGTAAACTGTTCAATAACTCCATGTTAGATAAATTGATTGCGTCTGTTGATAGTCAGAAATAGTTCTGGAATGTAATGCGTAGTATACAGCATAAAAGAAAGCAGCCTGTGAATAATGTTAGTCTAGACGATTGGTTTCAACATTTCCAGAAATTGTAAGAAAAAAATGATGATATTCATAATGTTACAGACAGGGAAGAAGTGACTGATGATAGTGATTATGGTGATGATTATTTTAATCGTCCAATTTCAAAAGAAGAAATATTTGCCTTAAGGAAATTAAAAAAAACAAAAGGCTGCTGGACCTGGTGGTATTATTGGAGAGATGATAAAAAGTGCTTGCAAAACAGAGTTGGAAATAAAATTTCTTGTACATTTTTTTAATGCTTTATTCGATAAGGGCATGTATCCTGATAGTTGGACAAGGTCAATTGTTCTCCCTTTGTACAAAAAGGGTAATGTTAATAATCCAAATAACTACAGAGGAATTTCTTTGTGTGATATTAGTAGTAAAATATATAGTGCAGTTATTAATAGAAGACTTCAGGAATGGGTAGAGGAGAACAACATAACTGGTGAATTTCAGGCTGGGTTTAAACGAAATTATTCCACTGTAGATCACATGTTTACTTTAATGGCTTTTGTTCAGAAGCAGTTTTATTTGAATGGTAAGTCATATGTGGCTTTCATCAATTTTGAGATAGCCTTTGATTCTGTTTATAGAAGTATATAGTGGCCTATTTTGTTTAAGAATGGAATTCGGGGAAAACTGTTTAAATGCACTATGAGTATGTATGAATTTGTTAAATGCAAGAGTTAGATGAGGTGCTTCATTGACAGACTATATAAGCTGTACAGCTGGTGTTAAACAAGGAGATGTGTGTAGTCCTTTTTTGTTTTCCTTATTTATTAATGAGTTAACATTAGAATTATACGTAATGGAAGACATGGTGCACAATTCATTGATGATAGTTTAGAAATTATTTTACTTCTTCTGGCTGATGATGTAGTGTTAGTTTCAGAGACAATAGTTAGGTTACAACGACAATTAAATAGTTAAGAAAAAGCGTCAGTTTCACTCCACTTAAACGTAAATATGTCAAAAAGTACTATTATAGTATTCAGAAAAGGAGGGTATCTTGCATAGCGGGAAAGATGGACATATAATAGAAGCGTTATGCCAGTTGTCAACGTCTACAAGTATTTAGGAATATAGGAATATATTTTTCAACACAATTAAGTTTTTTCTTTTGCATGTAGAGATCTGGTAAGTAGAGCAAAATTTCCTTTATTGTGTATTCTAAGAAAATTAATGCAATTAAATGATGAATCCCTTACATTATTTTTTAAACTATTTGATGCACAAATTCAACCCATGGTACAATATGGTGCTGAGTTATGGGGCTTGTATGCAGGTGTGGCTGAAATTGAGAAAATACATTTGTATGCATTGAAGAAATTTCTGGGCGTTTCAATCCAAACACCTAATGACTTAGTGTATGGGGAAACTAACAGGTATCCAATTATTTTAATTTCTATAGTTAATTGTATTCGTTACTGGCTAAAACTAATACAAATGGAATCACATAGAATGCCCCACAAAGCTTATAAAGTGTTGATCAATTTAGATGCAGGAGGTAAGAAAAACTGGGCCACGAGAATAAGATTAAAGTTATATGAATGCGGTTTTGGTTTTGTATGGGGAAATCAAGGTGTAGGAGACGTATCTGGGTTCATTCATATGTTTTGCCAAAGACTGGTAGATTGCAGATTGCAGAATTGGTCTTCACATGTTCAGGAGAGTGATCGATTTGATATGTACAGAATGTTGAACCCTTTGCGAAGTGTTCCAGTATATTTGTCAATGCCCCTTAGATAGACATCTGAAACGCATCATGACTAAATTCAGATTTGGTATTTCTGATATATGTTAACATTCTTATCGCTATAAATCTGTTAATGATCATTATTTGATTTGTCCATTATGTCATGATGCACTTGAAAATGAACTACACTTTGCTTTGTCTTGTCCAGAGCTAAAAGAGCTGCAAGAACAACTGATTCCCTTAAAGTATTTTCGACAACCAGTTTCGTTCAAATTAATTATGTTGATGACTACCCCTAACGAAACAATTGCAAAAACCTTGTTGTTTATTTGTACAAAGCCTTTAAAGTACGACGTATGTTGTAAACATGGTATGTCAATCTGTGAAAACCTACAAAGTGTGTGTTTATATTTTGTATGTTAACCCCTTCTAAGGGGCAATGACATTTGTGAATAAAAATTTCCGAATCTCTCTCTCTCTCTCTCTCTCTCTCTCTCTCTCTCTCTCTCTCTCTCTCTCTCTTCTCTCTCTCTCTCTCTCTCTCTCTCTCTCTCTCTCTCCTCTCTCTCTCTCTCTCTCTCTCTCTCTCTCTCAAAAGTCTTGGATCAGACTTAAAACCAAAACCCCTGTGCGAACGCACGCAGAACATCTTGCGCACACGTTAAATCCTGTTCCGCTTTTCGTAAGAGTAGGCCATCGTGTGCCGGTGGGAACAGATGACATTTACAAAATGCATACACACCGGATGTAAAAAGTGATGTAAAAAAGCACAAGAGTGCTTATTCCATTATCCTCGATATAAAAGAATCAATTAATCAATCAATCAATCAATCTTTCTCTCTCTCTTAGTAGTAGTTCTCGGGGGAAATTATTCTATCAAGCTTATATACAATAATCATTGTAGTCCCTGTAAGTGTACAGATAAGTATCATGGAAAATTATGATAGATATGCTCATTACATAAGAAGTAGGCAAGTTAAAATCATTCTTAGAGATCAATTACACTTATAAAGGTAGCTTGTATAATTATATTAATAGTAGTTCTCTGAAGCACACAGTTGTATTTATACTACCTCAAGATGCAAGTGCACTGTGCTTTCAACACTAGGCCTTGTACATGTACCAGCATGTGTGTGTATGTGTGTGTGTGTGTGTGTGTGTGTGTTGTGTGTGTGTGTGTGTGTGTGTGTGTTGTGTGTGTGTGTGTGTGTGTGTGTGTGTGTTACTAACAAGGGTAAGGTGTGAATGGTAAAGTAGGGAGGGGGGTGGTGGTTGGTGGGGGGGGGGGGGGGGTCTGCACTAGGCCTAGATTCAGCATTCTAAACCTTTTGGCGAGGTACATCCTCATTATCCTCAACATCCTCATCAGTAGTAGTAGTAGTAGTAGTAGTAGTAGTAGTAGTAGTAGTAGTAGTAGTAGTAGTAGTAGTAGTTTTATCATTAATATTAATGTCTTTTTTAATATTTAGTTTTATTATTATTTATTCTTTTATATCGAGGATATTAGAATAAGCACTCGTGTGTTTTTTTTTTACATCCAGTCCCCGTGTGTATACAGTTTTTTCATTTTTGTCATCTGTTCCTACCGGCACACGATGGTCTACTCTTACGAAAAGCGGAACAGGAATTAACGTATGCGCAAGATGTTCTACGTGCGTTCGTACACGGGGCCTCTGTTTATAGTTTCATCCGAAGGACTTTTGATGAGAGTGGAGTCAGCACTGATGTTAACTCCAAGATAAAAGTCTCATCGAACGGGAATCGAACCCGGGTCGTCAAAACGATTTAACGTATGTGCAAGCTGTTCTGTGTGGGTTTGCAAACAGGGCCTTGGTTTACATTCCCATTGGAAAGATTTTTGGAAAAAGTTGAGTCAGTATTGATGTTAACTCCAGAGGAAAAATCTCAAAGGAGATCGAACCCATGTGCGCGCGCGAGCGCACGCGCGCGCGCGCGCGCGCGCGTGTTGTGTGTGTGTGTGTGTGTGTGTGTGTGTGTGTGTGTGTGTGTGTGTGTGTGTGTGTGTGGTGAGTGAGTGAGTGAGTGAGTGAGTGAGTGAGTGAGTGAGTAAGTAAGTGTAATGATTATTTTAAGCACTCACCTATCAGCGATCAGATCTTCAAGCCAAATACAGATCCCACCTCCATACAGTCACATCACAAACAAACTGCGTTTTTGAAAGAATACACTTTTTATAAGTAAAACAGAAGCAAATAAAAGTTACAAGAAAAATGTGTGTACATCAAGAAAATTCAGGGAAAAGGGTATTTAAAACATTTGGGTTTATACAAACATCGCTTCTAAAATCTAACTACAGATTTGAAAGCTCGGCAAAGTATAATGGAAGGTTCAAATACTAAAGACTGGTAGATATTTAACGCATTTCTCATGAACCATAATAAACCATGCGAAAAGGTTTTTTTTACAAGCATGATTCGAAATGCAGTACACATTAATTTTAAGAGCTTCATGCCAATTCAAGAAGTAGTAGTAGTAGTAGTAGTAGTAGTCGTAGAAACCCATCAGTCCTGGAAGACTTAACAGTTGCGCTCTAGTCTTTAGAGTGCAAAGCCTGGGTAGGTAATTATAGAGGGCAAACTGTTACCCATGCAGCAGCCCCCCCCCCCCCCCCCCCCCCATCTCCAAGCCACTGGAATGAGCTATTGGAAAGGCAATGACGGATACAAATAGTTCTAGTTCCATCGCAGAGCCGCCAGAACGTTGCCATATACAGCCCGAAACGCCCTGGGATTTCAACTCCCCGATTTTTCCTCAGGGATGGTGTCTAAACACGACACCTGTGAGCGTGCTGGTTTTTTAAAAATCAGTTTGTCATCCCTACCGGCACACGATGGCCTGCTCTCCCAAAAGGTGGAACGGGGTTTTAACGTGTGATGTTCTGCGTGTGTTCGCACATGGGTCCTCCGTTTATAGTCTCATCCCAATGACTTTGAAATGTAGTTCGATTTTTTCATCAAACTGGGAAGAAAGGGCGAGGCTGGGTATGAACCCAGAACCACACAATTTACTTATTGGCATGCGAAGTCTTAACCATCCTGCCACCTTCTTTCCTCAAGAAGAATATGACTTATTATTTCTACAGTGAATAAGCTTCTGAACAAACATAAACAAATGAAATACTATTAACAACAGCGAGATTCCCCCATTTTCTGCTCCTCTCAGCAGCTAAATTTTTCAACCTATCCCAACCCAGATGGGGCCAGCTGGTGCTGATTATAGCAGGAACTGATCACACTTGGACTAGGTAAAAGGAAGGGGCAGCTATATTTAGCACACTGCAGTGAGTGTTATTGAATTTGTGTTCTGTGATAAATTAGCATTGCAATGAATCCCCCTCCCTGGATTTTGAAGTTTGCATTTGTCCAAGGCTGTATGACTTACACAACGTGAAACAGCATGTGAAATACATTATAAAAATGTTGAAACATACGTTTTTACAAGCACAACTTCTAAAATGTTGCATCTGTTTTAAAGCTTGGCAAAAACTCATCAAAATCTTGTATACAAAAAGAGTTACACATATTCATCTCATTTCTTGGGCATCATTATAGTCCATGTAAAAACTTACAAGTTAAAAGCTTTTCTAAATAAAATGATTTCATAGCGTCATATTAGGTATGAAGAACAAGGCTTGCAGATTCCTGGGATTTGGGGACTGATCCTCGTCCATAGTGTGGGCTTTACTGTGGTCAGTGTTTTGTGTGAAGTAAAGTGTGTGTTTTTAAATTTCCTTTTTGGGTGAACTTCTTTCCACAAAAGGTACAAGTGTATGGTTTTTTCTCCTGTGTGGGTTCTAATGTGGCAAGTTAATTGATGTTTCGTGATAAACTTCATATGACAATGTGTGCACTTGTGTGGCTTTTCTCCTGTGTGGGTTCTAATGTGGTTAGTTAAATTATGTTTCGTGATAAACTTCATATGACAGTATGTGCACTTGTGTGGCTTTTCTCCTGTGTGGGTTCTAAGGTGGTCAGTTAAATTATGTTTCTGGGTAAACTTCATATGACAATATGTGCACTTGTGTGGCTTTTCTCCTGTGTGGGTTCTAATGTGGTCAGTTAAATTATGTTTCATGGCAAACTTCATATGACAATATGTGCACTTGTGTGGCTTTTCTCCTGTGTGGGTTCTATTGTGGTCAGTTAAATTATGTTTCTGGGTAAACTTCATATGACAATATGTGCACTTGTGTGGCTTTTCTCCTGTGTGGGTTCTAATGTGGTGAGTTAAATGATGTTTGTGGGTAAACTTCATATGACAATATGTGCACTTGTGGGGCTTTTCTCCTGTGTGGGTTCGAATGTGGCAGGTTAAATTACTTTTCTGGGTAAAAGTCTTACCACAGTATGAGCATTTGTAAGGCTTTTGCTTTGTGTGAGTTTGAATGTGGCAAGCTAAATTACTTTTATCAGTAAACATCTGATTACAATATGTGCACTTGTGAGGCTTTTCTTGTGTGTGGGTTCGAATGTGGCCAGTTAAATGTTCTTTCCGGCTAAATGTCTTTTTGCAATATGTGCAGTTGTATGGTTTTTCTCTAGAGTGGATTTGCATATGTCTTTTTAAGTGTATGTTGCGTTTGTATGACTTATCACAATGTGAACACGTGTATGGCCGTTCTCCTATGTGGACTTGCAAGTGCATGTCTAGCTTGTTTTTCTTATCAAATAGTTTTCCACAATACTCACATAAGTGAGATTTCTTCTTTGTACAAACTATCACGTCTCCTTCTGTAGTAGTCTGTTTTCTCTGAGTTGTGTCACAGTCATTATCTTTCACCTCACCCAAGTCATCAGGTATAAAGTCATCCTTGTTTGCCAGGTTTTGATGCTGTGTAGCTATTTTGCACCTGTTTCTTTCTTTGTCTTTCGACATTTGTCTGTTCTCAAAGGTGCATTGAACTGATTTGCTATTTGTTATTGTTTCATCACTGCTGTGTGAAGCTGGATCACAATCCTTCTGTTGAGTTCTTGTGTTGAGGCTGTCTGCATTGCTTTGTTCATTCAATGTTTGTTCACAGTCAGTGTACTTGTATGCCTTGCTCCATGTATGAGTTCGTACGTGGCTATGTAAATTAGATTTTGATCGGAAAATCTTTCCACATTCATTGCACTTAAATGTGTTTTCTTTTAGGGAAGTTTTCCTGTGTCTGTCAAAATGACTTTTCCTTCTGAAGCTTCTTCCACTGTCTGTGCATGTATATGTCTTTTGACGTGTGTGAATATGCCTGTGTTCTTTTAACCTATGTTTAGCAGTGAACACTTTTCCACAGTCATCACACACGTATGTCTTTTGTTTTCTATGCTTTCCCATGGGACTGTTGACAGCAGTGTTTTGTTCAGTGCCTTCTCCACTGTCAGGTATTGTTTCCAGGTTTACTTGCCTTCTACAGTCTGATGTCTGACTAGAAGCTGCACACTTTTCACAGAGGTATGGCTTGAATCCTGTGCAACCTGAAAGATGCTTTTTCACACGAAAATTACAGATGAAAACATCACCACACTTTATGCATGTGCATTGATTGTCTTCAGTTTGTACAATTCCTGCTGCCTTCCTTCCAGGTGTGTCACAGTTGTCTTTTGTGATGTGACCATACTCAGCTCTGCTGTGTCTGGATATGTCTTTCCTGATTTCATTTGTAATCTGTAAGAATGTCCCTATATTGTTCTTCACCTCTTCAACATCACACCTGTCCATAACACCAGTGGACAAAAGGGACTTGTGAACACATACAGTGAAGTCACACATGTCCTTGATCAGTTTGACTTCACCTGGGAAAGAGACACCTGTACCAAGGATCCCATATTCACCAGCAACAGTTACATGTTCCATTACATCATGAATATCTGCAGTGTTGTTACAGTTACATGTACAGCCAGTGGGAACATTTCCAATATCCTCTGCTTTAGTGCACCAGTACTCACTGGTTTCCTGCTTGCACTGAATGTTCTGATATTGTTCAGTTGTCTGTTCTGGGAATCCACTTGTCTCAGGCAAGCGTTGAACATGTTCATGTTTAGTCACAGCATCTGTGTTGACAGCTGTGTTGGTCTGTGCTGAAGAGTCATCTGTCTTGATGTTGGCTTTGCTGGGTTGCCCTGGGTCATGTTGGAGAACTGAAGTCATCTGTAAACAACAACAACAACAGCAACAACAACAGGTCATGATTCTTGCTAGAATCAAGGTGATGGGATGTGTTTCATTCTATACATGTTACAGTTCTTCTATGTGCTATGTGTTTGTCTGAGTACTAGTAATATTCAAGGGGTTGGGATTTTCTTTCTCTCTCTCTTTTATAGTTTTATCACTAAATGCTCAAGCTGTTACGGCATTTAGGGGAAAACATGTATATCTGTTTGTCTTTTTTTCCACATGTATGTGCTACCTTTTGTCTTTAGATATATCATCAGATGAGAAAACAGTAAAGGGTGAATATTAGCAACACTTGATAGCAAAATGCATATTTTTTTTTTCTGTGTATCTTCAACAAGGAAATTATCATAAGAGGCGGTCCATTTCACACATCCCCCCCTTGTGTGTGTGGAAAGATACCAGCACCAACAACTGCCACAGATGATGTAACATGTGAATGACTCACACACACACACACACACACACACACACACACACACACACACACACACACACACCACACACACACCACACACACACACACACACACACTATCTCTACCCCACAGCAGTCAGTTGTCAGCACATTCTGCCCACTGACCACACTTGGACTAGGTGAAAGGAAGGGGCATGCTAAACTTAGCACCCTGGACAGAATGATATTGAATTTGTGGCTATGACACACTATCTCTACCCCACAGCAGTCAGTTTCCACCACATTCAGTGCCTTTCAACTGCTATTTGTTTCATCCCATCTCAACCCAGCTTGGGCCAGCCTGTGCTCATTATAGCAGGAACTGACCACACTTGGACTAGGTGAAAGGAAGAAGCATGCTAAACTTAGCACCCTGGACAGAATGATATTGAATTTGTGCCTATGCTCCCCCCACCCTCTCTATCCTCACTTCATTTCACTGCATCTCTCTATCAATAGCCACTGCCTGTCATTAGTAAAAGAAATTTTTTTGAAAGACTTGGAAATATTCAAATTACAAAGAATAAGACAACTTTCGGTGGACAAATGTAATAACAACTGGTTTAATGTGTAGTGTGGAAAAGCCTTTTTTATTTATTTATTTATTTTACATATTATGCATGTAGCAATGTTTAGATGGGAGTTGGGTTAACCATTTTCAATTTTGTTTTTACAAAATTCAAACACTCATACTCATGTGTTTCAGTTTTTGAGTCTACACAAATGCCCACCCTTCTACCCCCCCCCCCCCCCCACACACACACACATGCAAAACCCCTCCCACACACACCCACATACACCCACACACCCACACCCAATTTTTTGGTGTGGGTATTTTTAAATTTCTTTTTTAATCTTTTTCATTTGAAGGACATATCTTCGTAAGGCTTTTCCTTTTTCAAATATTCATATATATATATATATATATATATATATATATATATATATATATATATATATATATATATATATATATATATATATATATATATATATATGATTTATTTTTCTTTGATAGATGACCTGATGAAAAAGAGCTATTGCACTGCTTACTCAATGTACCATCAGGAAATAAATGTTTCACTATGACTTTGACAAACAAACAAATCCACACACACCCGCACATACTGTACACATCCACAAACACACACACCACGCAAAACACACACACACACACACACACACACACACACACACACACACACACACACACACTCACAGAGAGAGAGAGGGAGAGACAGAGACAGAGAGACAGAGAGACAGAGAGACAGAGAGACAGACAGACAGACAGACAGACAGACAGACAGACAGACAGACAGACAGACAGAGAGAGAGAGAGAGAGAGAGAGAGAGAGAGAGAGAGAGAGAGAGAGAGAGAGAGAGAGAGAGAGAGAGAGAGAGAGAGAGAGAGGCAAGGCAAGGCAAGGCAAGGCAAGGCAAGGCAAGGCAAGGCAAGGCAAGGCAAAATTCTTTTATTCGAGGATAATAGATAAGCACTCATGTGCTTTTTTACATCCAGTCCCCGCCCTTTTCAGGGAAAACATCAAGATAAAAAGATACTAAACAGTAAAACTATATGCAGTACCAAACAACATAAAGGAATAAGGACAATATACATAATAAGATAATAAAAATGCACACTTTCAGAAGACGAAATTCAGTAGCCACAATAAAATGATTTTGATTATAAAAGAAAAAGAGAAGCGTTAATAGAAACATAATGAAATAAACAACTTAGCAACCAAGAAAAGTCCACCCAAAAATAATTAGCTACAACATTGTTACAACTCATAACAACAAAATGAACTCGGAAGGAACTAAAGACAATACAATAATTATAATGATGACAATATGAATAATATCAACAATAGTGATAATAGTATGATAATAATACACCTAAAACTCACTCCTACACGTAGGTTACACACACACACACACACACACACACACACACACACACACACACACACACACACACACACACACACACACACACACACACAACAACATACACATACATACATACATACATCTACATACATACATACATACATACATACACATACATACATACATACATACATACATACATACATACATACATATACGCAACTCACTCACGCATGCACGCTCGCAGGCAAATGCACATACAAATCAACACCACACACACACACACACACACACACACACACACACACACACACACACACACCACACACACAACACACACACACACAATCACACACACACACACACACACTCACACACACACACACACACACACACACACACACACACACACACACACACTTACTCACACTTATATTTATAAGCACATATCCGCAGGCACACATGTACTTGAGGTGGTAAGTTTTTTTTTTTTTTCTAATAAAAAAAAAAGAAAAATTTAGTCATAGAAAAAAGAAGAATGATACAAGTCAAACAATATATCAGGTGACAATATTATCCTTTCTTTTACATTCATACTTCATATAAAAAGGAAGAAACAAAAGCAAACAGCAAAGTTAAAACCGAAAAAGAGAGAGAGAGAGAGAGAGAGAGAGAGAGAGAGAGAGAGAGAGAGAGAGAGAGAGAGAGAGAGAGAGAGAGAGGAGAGAGAGAGAGAGAGAGAGAGAGAATCTTTTTGATTAGTAAAAAACAAACTCAAAATTAAATGTTTTTTCTTCAAAGTTTTCTTATCAAACTTGACATACTTAACATACAGACTAGATGGGAATGTGAAGTATGGTCTCTTCATCTTTCTTCCTCTACCACTTCCTTACACACACACAGAAGGCAAACAGTATAGTTCAGGGTATCATAAATGACTAGAAAATACACATATTTGAAGAAAACTACTTGTGCAAATCTGTCCCGATGGTGCGTTACCTTGACGTGGTGGGATGGCTTGCGTGTTCTGTTTGATCCCCAGAGCTATGTGGGCGGGGCTTCGGCCTCCGGCAGGTTCAACCATGCTCAACAGGTCTGTGGGGTAGGAGCCAGACTAAATTTGCACCCTGGTCCTCCAGGTTGGGGGTTGTGCTTTGGGTTAACAACCCATTCACTTAAAAATCAGTATGTTACAGAAACCACAACAATATCTCTAAACAGCGACCAGGTTGGGGGAGAGTCCTCTTTGGCAGAGTCTATGACGCGAGCTGGTGAAAGCCTACGGAAAGCCAGTGCACCAACTCTTCTGCCAACCAAGTCAACAACCAGGATAGGGACCTGGAACATCAGAACCCTATATGAAACTGGAAAAACAGAACAGGTATGTAGAGAAATGCATAGGTACAACCTGAAGATCCTTGGCCTGTGCGAGACTAGATGGAATGGAACTGGACGGTCAAGACTAGCGAGTGGAGATACCATCATCTACTCTGGACAGGAGGAAGGCCAGCCCAACACACACGGAGTGGCGCTGCTGATGAAACCCGAGGCAACGCGAGCACTACTATCCTGGGAACCAGTGTCACCACGGATCCTCACTGCCCGGTTCAACTCAAAGGGCAGGAAAGTTACCATCCTCCAATGCTATGCTCCAACAAATGCTGCTGATTTAGAAGAAAAAGAAAACTTCTACGAGCAAGTCCAAGCCATAATGGACAAAACACCAAAGAGGGACTTGAAGATCCTAATGGGAGACTTGAATGCAAAAGTTGGGTCAGATAACACCAACAGAGAACTGATCATGGGCAAACATGGCACGGGAGACCAGAATGAAAATGGTGAACTCTTAGCAGAGTTCTGCACCTTCAATGACCTGGTCATTGGAGGCACCATCTTTCCCCACAAGAAAGTCCACAAGACCACATGGACTTCCCCAGATGGCAAGACTGAAAACCAGATCGACCACATCACCATCGGGCGAAAGTGGAGAAGGAGCCTGCACGATGTCAGGGTGAAGCGCGGAGCAGACGCAGCGTCAGACCACCATCTTGTAATCGCCATCCTCAAGACAAAGCTCAAAGCCTTCACCGACAAGGCAGGAAGACCATCGCACAAATTCAACGTGCAAAGCCTTAAAGACAAGCGAAAACAGAAGAATTCAAGCTGGAACTAAGAAACAAATTCAGCATGCTTGCCCAGATGCCAGAGGAAATGATCGAAGGGCAGTGGCACAGTCTACATGAGACCTGGAAGACAACATGCCAAGCAGTCTTGGGAAAAAATACAAGAAAATACAAGGAATGGCTGACAACAGAAACATGGGCACTGATCACCGAGAGAAAACAGCTGAAAGACCAGGTCAACAGAACACAAGATCAGAAAGAGAAGCAGACATTACAAGCACGATACTGGGACAAAAACCGTGCAGTAAAAAGAAGTGCAAGAAAGGACAAGAGAAATTTCATCGAGGAGCTGACTCAGGAAGCAGAGACTGCAGCAGGCCAAAGAAACATGAAGAGACTCTATGAGATCACGAGGACTCTCTCAGGAAAAAACAGTAAACCAAATTGCCCCATCAAAGTCAAGAACGGCAATACCATTCCAGGTGAAGAGGACCAGAGAGCAAGATGGGCAGAGCACTTCAAAGAAACACTCAACAGACCAGCACCATCTGTCCCACCAGATATCCCACCACCTACTGAAATCCTTGGCATCAACATTGGCCCCCCCACCAAAAATGAGATCACCAAAGCCATAAAGTCTTTAAAGTCAGGCAAAGCAGCAGGTCCTGACGGTATACCCCCTGAAGCACTGAAGGCAGACATCCAGACTTCAACTGACATGATGTATCCACTCCTACACAAGATCTGGGAGCAAGAGAGTGTGCCAGAAGACTGGAAGAAAGGCTACCTCGTGAAGCTACCAAAGAAAGGGACCTGTCATCCTGCAACAACTGGAGAGGAATCATGCTGCTGTCTATACCAGGGAAAGTACTGACAAGAATAATCTTAGAAAGACTGAAGACGGCACTAGACAAGACACTCCGGGATGAACAGGCAGGCTTCCGACAAAACAGATCATGCACAGATCAGATCGCCACAATGCGCATCATCATCGAGCAGTCCCTGGAGTGGCAGACCCCCTTGTATTCAGTCTTTGTCGACTTCCAGAAGGCATTTGACAGCATTGACAGAGATGTCATCTGGAGACTGATGCACCACTATGGTTTCCCACCAAAGTTCGTCACCATCATCCAACAGCTCTATGAAGATGCCACTTGCCATGTCATCCATGATGGTAAATTGACGGAACCTTTCTGCGTACAAACCGGCGTTTGTCAGGGCTGTCTGTTGTCACCAACGATCTTCCTGTTGGTGGTTGACTGGATAATGCGACAGGCCACAGCAGGCAGGAGAACTGGCATACAGTGGACCATCACAAGGCAGCTGGAAGACCTGGACTTTGCAGACGACATAAGCCTTCTCTCACACAGGCACCAAGATGCACAAGAGAAGCTATGTCATGTTGCGGAGGAAGCCGATAAAATAGGCCTCCAAATCAACATCAGGAAGACGGAGGTCATGAGGGTGAACAACAAGAAACAAGACCCAGTGCGACTACACCAAGAAAACATCAAAGAAGTCGACAAATTCACCTACCTGGGCAGTGTCGTTAGTAAAGATGGAGGAACGGACAAAGACATCAAGTGCCGAATAAATAAAGCACGTCATGCCTTCAACACCCTTCGCCCAATCTGGAGATCAACAGCCCTCTCACTCCTCAACAAGATCCGGATATTCAACACCAATGTCAAGTCGGTCCTACTGTATGGCTCAGAAACCTGGCAGGTGACAAAGACCAACACCCGCAAACTCCAGACATTTACCAACAGATGTCTTATGAACATCCTTGGTATCAGGTGGCCAGAAGTAGTCTCAAACGAAGAACTATGGGACAGGACCAGACACGCTCCAATCGACATGGAGATCAAGAAAAGGAAATGGGGATGGATTGGCCATACGCTCCGCAAGCCTGCTTCAGATGTCACCGGGCAGGCCCTTGACTGGAATCCACAAGGGAAGCGGAAAGTAGGCCGACCAAAACAGACCTGGCGCAGAAGTATTGAAGCAGAGACGAAGGCAGCCGAAATGACATGGGCTGAGCTGAAGAGGATCTCCCAGAACCGAGTCCGTTGGAGGAGTGTTGTTGTGGCCCTATGTTCCCACGGGAATCCACAGGCATAAGTCAAGTAAGTCACTTGTGCAAATCATAGACACAGACAGAGAAACAGACAGGTAAGAAATAAAGAATTACCTTGTCCATATTTTCACAATGACATTCATCCACAAACTAACAGTGGACCACACACCCAGCTCTCAAAGTGTTCTGAACTGTTCTCAGACATATGTAGAGCCATGGGTGTGCTCAGTGTTCTATGACAATGAATGAATGCACGTGCTGCACTATTAAAAAAATAACATTGAGTTTGGTTGAGGTGGGAGCAAACGAACTAAAGAAAAAGTTTGAATAATTTGTTTCCTCTTTTACAGGCTTCACTAAAATGTTAATGGATAGCTGTTATTGTCATTAAGTTTATTATTGTATTACTTTTATCTGTTTGTCTGGCAAGCTGGCTAACAGACTATCTGTTTGTCTGGGGGTTGTTTGGCTTTTTTTGGGGGGAGGGGGTCGGATTGCTGCTTCATCTTCTGTAAGTCCCTGTCTTGCTGTTCCCATGCCGCTCATTTCAATCTCCCCACCCCAGCCATACCCAGATTCGTTATGTCTCATCCTCAGAGTCAGAGTCTACAGGGAGTCCATCAATATTAGTTTGCTGTGGGGCCACCAGCCAGAGGGGCCTGCACTGCTGCTGGGTCACTTTGGTGGTGTTCAGTGGTGCCTGCTCTGAGCTAACATATGCAGGACACCACCTACTAAGCCCCCTACTAATGACAGTATTAGCTCACTGGCGGAGCCAGACTGAGTGAGTCATCCACCTGAGGTGTTGACCACCACAACATCTCTCCAATGACCAACACCCCAAACCTCCAACCCCAAAGGCTCTGACACAAACTCACCACAGACACAGAAGTGTATGGGAAAACCAATCTGAGGTCACCATGAGACCGGAGCAACGGGGCTACAGAATCAGAGGCATTTTTGTTATGCATGCTGATCATTGGTGATGAGGATGATGTAATGCTGCTGCTATGGAAGTGCTTCAGCTTTGAGACTACTTGACAGGGCTGTACTCTAGGCTTACTATCATCAAAGATCCCAGCGTCAACCTGGCCTGTGAGATACGGACATATACAGTGTTGGTCAGGTAATTTGAGCAACATTATCAAATTGGCATCCCTAAAGTGGATGAAGCTTGACTGTGTGGTCCCAGTCTTCCCACTGAGCCCACAGCACACTCTGAATAGGAGCCAGCCAGAATTTGATAAATCCCTATGACTCTTATGGGAATCAAACTCGTGACCTTCCAGTTCGAAAT
>CM060346.1:4619928-4622428 GCA_030674155.1 Stramonita haemastoma
CACACGCACACACTCACACACATACATACACACATACATACAAACACGCAGACACACACACATACACACATACAAACATACACACATACACACATACACACACACACACACACACACACACACACACACACACACACACACACACACACACACACACACACACACCACACACATGATAATAGGTAGGCGCTGCACATGAGGCGACGCATTCTCCCCGGGAGCACAACTCGAATTTCACGCAGAGGAATCTGCTGCAACATAAAGTGATTTAAGATATCACACACACACACACACACACACACACACACACACACACACACACACACACACACACACACACACACACACACACACACACACACACACACACACACACACACTGAAATTATTATTCACTGAAATAAACAGCAAAGAACAGATTGTAAAATGGGTTCCAATCTAAAAAAAATGTGTTTGTGAATTCATACATCAGTTAAAGACTTATAGAAATATGATCACAGAAAGACAGCTTGATGCATTATTTTTTTTAGAATCCGATTTAATTCTTTTATCACAAAATTTAGCAAGGATGTGAAAAGCTTATGTGGAAACAATCATATTTCAAATACCCATATTGTACTTGAATGCAAGACTTTAAAACTTTACTTACCCAATTTTCATGAAACTTCTCTTGAACAAGTTTTGGACAATATCAAGTTAGTGTTTGCTATTGCTAAAGGTTTATGATTGAGTCCTATAGGGCATTTGTTGAAGTTTTATCAATGTTGTTCTGTTATAAATTTTATCATCTCTTGTTAATTTAGTGTTTAGCATACAGTTTCGCTGAATGTAATGAGGATATCTTCAGCAACAACTACACACCTGCACCAACACACACACGCACACGCACACACGCACACACGCACACACGCACACACACATGCGCGCGCGCGCGAGCGCGCGCACACACACACACCACAACACCACATACACACACACACACACACACACAGACACACAGACACACAGACACACAGACACACAGACACACAACACACACACACACACACACGCACGACACACCACACACACAAGATTCAAGATTCAACATTTCATTTGCCTTTAACCCCTCTTGGGTCATAGAGGATTCCAGTAAACAAAATCAACTGTAACATAGAATTTACATCAACACAATATCTCTACGGCAGTCAATTTCACAGAAATAGAAATATGTGACACTCCACCACGAAATGAGTCGCTTAGCACACAAACCCACTTTTACGCTAGAAGCCATTTAAGGCAGGTGGGGTCAAGTTGGTAGTTTTCAGATTTTGATCGATTATAAAACTATAGGCCTTATTCTACCTAGTAATGAAATATCAAGTCGTAATTATGTATTCTTTTGCTTCCAAACAGGCTTCACAACTGCCCAAGCTCTCATTCCAACCATTTATCATGATGCTAAACTTGTCCATTGCTCCTTTTGTCATTTCCTACTGTCTATCATTTCAGCTTGGAATAACTTTTCATAGAATTGCCCGATATTCAATCTGTTTTGTTTTTTTTGTGTTGTATAGCTATTTCATTGCAGATTAATAAAATGTAAATAACTAAAAAATGACCTCTGGTGCAATCCGACTCTTTATGTGGTGGAGCGTCACATATAGGCAACCTTTACATCTATAACAAGCAACTGTACTCTTAACTGTGAATGTGCTTTGTGTTAAAAACAGTCTTTTTGTCAGAAGAGAACACATTACAAAATGTGAACATGGATCTTGGATAGATATTCAATCGTCCATATTGGAAGAGGGCAAAAGGCCAGAATCCTCTGTATGTGTGTGTGTGTGTGTGTGTGTGTGTGTGTGTGTGTGTGTGCGTGCGTGCGTGCGTGCGTGCGTGCGTGCGTGTAACTGCGTGCGTGCGTGCGTGCGTATGTGTGTGTGTGGTGTGTGTGTGTGTGTGTGGTGTGTGTGTGTGTGGTGTGTGTGTGAGTGCGTGGGTGCGTGTGGGTGCGTAGGAGTGCGTGCGTGCGTGCGTGTGTGTGTGTGTGTGTGTGTGTGTGTGTGTGTGTGTGTGTGTGTGTGTGTGTGTGTGTGTGTGTGTGTGTTGGTGTTTGAGCGGGTGCACATACTATATGTGTGCACACATGTGGGGGTGTGCATGCGTACGAGATTTACTGTGGGTGTGCCAAAATTTTAGCGAGACATGCACAAGCGATCATTATATCTTAATTTGTTTCTCACAGTACATTATTATTCATATTCTGTATGCTGATGTATACAATCATGTTTACTCTTTTTGTAGTTTTCTTTTCAGAGTCCATGCAATCTGTAACCTTGGAATTGCATGAATAGAGTAGAATTAGAGTCCGAATTGATGAACATTAAATCATGAGATCTCTAGTCTCCTCCTCTCTCTCTCATCTCATCTCTCTCTCTCTCTCTCTCTCATCTCTCTCTCCTCTCTCTCTCTCTCTCTCCTCTCTCTCTCTCTCTCTCCTCTCTCTCTCTCTCCTCAT
>CM060346.1:4627428-4629928 GCA_030674155.1 Stramonita haemastoma
CTTACTTTCGGTATTTGGATCATTATAATTGTTGATTTATATTTTTATTGGCAGTATCTCTTCCCCCCCTCCAATATTAGTTTAAAAAAAAACGTTCCCCCCCTTTTACCCAAATACATGATTTATATCACATGTATAACTTTTGATAGATCGTGGTGGATTGATGTTTTCAGTTGTTTATTTCATCTTGTTCTCTTGTTTGCTCTTTACCTATTAACACTTTTCTATTCTTCCATAATCAAAATCTTTTTATTGTGACTTCTGATTTTTGTCATCTGATCGAGTGCATTTTTATTACCTTATCATACATAGTGTCCTTATTCTTGTGTGTTGTTTGGTACTGCGTAAAGTTTTATGGCTTAGTATCTTTTCATCTTGATGTATCCCTGAAAAGGGCGGGGACTGGATGTAAAAAAGCACACGAGTGCTTATCTATCATCCTCGATTAAAATACTTTGCCTTGCCTTGCCTTGCCTTGCCTTGCCTTGCCTTGCCTTGCCTTCCTTCCTCTCTCTCTCTCTCTCTCTCTCTCTCTCTCTCTCTCTCTCTCTCTCTCTCTCTCTCTCTCTCTCTCTCTCTCTCTCTCTCTCTCTCTCTCTCTCTCTCTCTCTCTCTCTCTCTCCCCCTCTCTCCCCCTCTCTCCACTTTCTCATATCACATCCTGAACTTACCATTGGAAGAAATGTTTTGGTTCTTATGTTGAAAACGAAATTGTATTTTTGTTGTCTATTAATAAGGACGGGCTTGGTGTTTGGTTGGTTGGTTGGATTTTCCTCCTCTTTGTATTTTTCCCCTCACATAATTATGTGTTACGCCTTTTTGGACTTTGAAAATTCATGTATATGGCAACGTTCTGGCGGCTCCTGTGACGGTACTGGAACCATTGGTTTGGGCAATTACCTTTCCAATGGACCATCTTACTGGCGTGGAGGGGGGGGGGGGGGGGGTCTGCTGTATGGGTAACAGTTTGCCCTCCGTACTTGCTTACCCAGGCTTTGCACTCTAGAGCCTAGAGCGCACTTCCATAGTCTTCTGAGACTGATGGGTGCCTATTACTAAATTCATGTTCTTAAACACAGCTTGAAAAATGTTACGTTTGGGTTGTAACATCATAATGTTGTTTTTTTCAATGTTTGTTTGATGTTATGTTTTTTTCTTGTTAGTTTTTTTTTTTTCTTTTCTTCATAATAATGTTTTAAAGTACGAGGGATTTGTGAAACTGTTTTGATGTGTATCTTTTTTGTTTGGGTTGCTCTCTTCTCTGCTGCCTCCTCTCCCATTCACTCTGCTTGATTTAATTATAGCCAGTGTATCTGTCTTGACATCAATGTTTGGGTCAGTTAGTGATTGTGTATTTGTTGAGTACATACCTATCTCTTTTGTTTGAATAATTATCAATGTACCCATTGGGCTTTACGCATTTGTTAAATGTCTACCTTTCTTTCTTTTTTAATCATGGGATGAACTGTTTTTGTTGCCTGTCCCTTGTTTTGTTTCAGTTGTTGTGTTAAAAAAAAGGTTTAGTTTTGCAATTCCCTAATCAGGGCAATGGCTGGATGAAAAAATTATGTGAATTCTTACTTTGTTACCTTTGAAAAACAAAGATTATTAATTCATTCACAGATAATTCATTCATTCATTCATTCATATTCAGAAAACGTTGGTCATTACGTTATAAAGTGACACTCATCTCCTATTGTGTTCATGCTACATTGTTTACAACAACGAATTTCGCTTTGAATGCCTTTCACTTGTCCTGTTTCAATCAGCAATGAATGATCAATACACTGAATCTAAATAAAGAAATCATAATTATTGTTATAATGATGGCAACTCACTAATATACTTTTTCCCTTTTAAAACACTTTCGGTAATTTGGATAAAATATGCATTATTACCTTTTTTCAACTCTTCTGACAATGACTTTATTTACACAGGTGTCCTTTAAACCTTAATGACATTACGACATATCTAGTGAGTGTAGTGAGTGAGTGAGTGATTTTCTTTCTTTCTTTCTTTCTTTCTTTCTTTGTTTATTATTTTATATCAAGGATAATGAAAAAATCATTCATACGCCTTTTTACACCTAGTCCCCATGTGAATGCAGTTTTGTAAATCTTGCCATCTGTTCCCACCGCCACACAATGGCCTACTTATGGAAAAAGGACTAGGATTTAACGTGTGCCAAGATGTTCTGCGTGCGATCGCACACGGGGTGTTTATACTCTCATCCGAAAGACTGTTGGGGAGAGTGGAGTCAGCACACACACTATCTTTTCCAACACGGAGTCAAACCCTGTTTTTTATAAGATTTTATGAGTTTTCTTGATCTATTCTGAACAGTATATAAATCATAAGTAAATAATACCATTTTAAATCAGAAGAAGTCAGAAGTGTCAGCAATAAGAGATCAAATCTGAGTAACTGTGCACCATTCCCACAACGAGACAGACACACACACACACACACACACACACACACACACACACACACACACACA
>CM060346.1:4639928-4655041 GCA_030674155.1 Stramonita haemastoma
AGATTAGAATACCAGTGTTGCACAACAACATTGGACCTGTAAAGTCCATTGGAGTTGTTTGCTGGTATTGCTTTACAACAGAAAGTTGATACTTCAAATCAAATAGGCAGTTACACTCACATAGAAGTACAGGTCATGAAAAAGCTCAAATGCCTTAAGATTTTTCTTCCGGTCTGTTGATTGCATGGAACACATACTTTGATAGATTATATCTAATGGATAGGGTTTGTGACTCTTAGCAAAACATGCAAAGGAAGATCTTTTGTTTCCCTTTAGAAAATTTGGACCTAAAATCATCATACACTGGACAGGCAAACAAAAAAGTGATGTTCATTTTCAATATGATTTTTAACAGGATGGACAAGCTTTATCCATGATTAGAATCCTTGTAGCGATTTACATTGTATTTCGTGGCAGAACGTTGAATCTAACATGCGAAATAGCAACACGGAAGCAATATCATCAATATCTAGAATATATCTTTTCTTTTTAAAAAACAGACTTGAATGAATTGAAAGTTTGATTATCTGTCACGTTCTCTGAGAGTGCCAGACCATTCTTGGGTAAACTTTATCCACAAGCCTCTGTTTAAATATATGACAGAAACGTTTTTTACATTCCCAACACCCTGCTGTAACCAAACAATTTTTGAAACCAGTCATACATAATATTTCTTTATTTTTGATACCCAACATTGCTTCCCAGTGCTGTCTAACTGTAGTAACATGTGATAGGCTTTTATACGGTAATCGTTCAGTATTCATTTCTAACAACCCTAAACCAATATCTTAGGCAGGTAACATATGAATTTACATAGAGTGGATACCTACCCAAATCTCCATATACCTTTTTGGGTTGGATGTCTTAATTGGGACTCCTAGAAACCTTTTACATGCACGAAATATGGACTTTTTCTATGTGTTCTAACCTATTCATTCCCCATTTTTTCTGCAGCATATAACAATATTGGTTGTATTTTCATATCAAAAAATTTTAAAATAAGTGTTTGCGGTCATTTCTTTTATTTTGAAAAACTCATATTAAGCGGAACTACCCCCTTTTTGCCTTTTGTTGTTAAGTGCAATGTCCCCATTTTTAGCACAAAATCTTTGTTGTAAATTTAAATCCTAAATAAAAATTTGCTTTTTAAAATACTTTTTAACCTTTTACCATCATAGAACCCACTTTCATGTTTTCCCAAAAATCCCCTTTCCTAAATACCATGACCTTAGTTTTATCAATGTTTACAGTTAATTTCTTTTTTATTACAACATTGTTCGTAAAATATCAACTGATTTGAAGACCATTGGTGTTGTTGATATCAATGCAACATCATCTGAAACAATAGGAAAAAATAATTCCATGATTCTGGGAATAATTTACCCCTGTTTACCTTTATCTTTCATTTTGGTTAGCTAAAGGTTTTATGAATAATGAAAATAGTGTCGGGCTGAGTCACAGCTTGCGGACTCCAATAGGAAATCAAATATTTCGGTTTTAAATTTCTAAATTTGCACGTTTTCACATGATTTTAATGGTTGTACATAGCTTGCAGTGCAGCAAAGAATTTTCCTTTTACTCCTTGATCTCTATACATTGCAAAATTGTTTTATTGTGCTGAACAGAATCAAAGGCCTTTTCTGAAGTCAACAAAGGCAACATAAAGTTTTCACCTTTTTTACTCATGTGGGTTTGGATACAGCATATAAAGTAAATATCTGTCAATTGTAGTATTTTCTTCGAAACCCGCTTGGCATTCTGATATTAATTTTTGAAATTTCTAACCCGGGTATATAGTCGCCGTTCAATATTGAGGTATAACATTTAGATATTATGCTTAGGAGAGAGATTCTCTGTAGTTATCAACATCATTTAAATTTCCTTTTTTTGTAATGGTACGATTATGGCTGTTGGACCATATGTGGGTAAATTTCCTTGATCAAAGACAACTTTTAAAAATTTTTTAGAAACATGACAAAGTATTACCACCACATTTTAACATTTCAGCTAAAATATCTCCCCACAGGCTTTTTTTTCTTTAAGTTGTTTACTACCTGAAAAAATTTGCTTTGATTTTCTGTTCTAAAACAGATCTGTTTCCCTTTGATTTCCTTTTCATGCTAAAGCCCCCTTTTTATCTCTTTTACCCTTGAAAAACTTTTGAAAATTTTTCCCAACTCTGTAGTTAGTTTCTCCTTTTCTTTATTTACACAACCCCTTTTTCGGTTTCATTCCAAAAATTTGCCCCCTTTCTCTTTTTTTTTCCAAAAAGCTTCAGTTTTTTTTCTAAAGTGTTTTTTTTTTGTTTTTCAAAAAAAAATTTTTATGTTTTCTTGCGTAACATTTATTAGCCGATCGCTTCTTTTCTAGTTGCTCAAAAATTAACTTTTTTTAAAATTCCCTTTTTTTTCTTTATCAAATTTTTTTTCAAAATTTGCCCTTTTTTCCCTCCATTACGATTTTTAAGATAATCTATAGCTTTTTTAAATATCTACAAAACTTTAAAGACCACCCTTTTAATTTAAAAATTTTCAAGGCCTTTTTTTAAGTGTTTGAAATCGTGTCCCCCAAATTCCTTTAAAATTTATTTTCCCCTGCTGTTTTTCAGATAAATTTTTCAAATTCAGCATTTTCAATTATTTTTTTTTTAAAGTCCCCTCATTTCCCTTTTCCTTTTCTTCTGCCCCATAAATGGGGGAAATGGTCGACTTATACATTTTCAAAATAAGCATTACAGAATGAAGAAAAAAGTTAAAAAAGATGTAACAAAAATTCCACGTGTTTCCCCCCAAAATGTCCAAATTTTTCCTATCAAAAAATTGTTTCACTCATCCATTTATATAAAAAATCATACATATTCAATTCAATCAATGTCCCAAAAAGTTTTGCAATTATCATTGTTTTCCCCTTGGGAAACCGGTTTTTCAGCGGATTGATGTTTCATCAAAGTCGGGTATTTCCATAAAAAGAATAATTTTACTTGCGTTTTGCATTAGCCCCCCTTTTAACAGAAAAAAAAGCTTATAAATCATAAAAATGTTAAAACGCTCTAGCCCCCCATGAAAACTTCTTTTTGGCTTTCCCCAAAATGAAATACATGGAGGTAGTAACAACTTGCTAATACTTTTTTCAGTAAAAAAAAGATTTTATTTTTAACCACAAATATTTTCTTGTTTACATGATCGTCTACAAATTGGAAAATTTTTTTTGATTAGAACAATTACGCCACAGGTACCCCCTTTGGGAGACAATTTTTTTCCCCTTTAGGTGAAAAAAACAAAATCGTTAAAAAAATTGGATTAAAAATTAAAACCCAAAAAATTTCATTTAAAAACTATAAAATCATAAAAGTAAGGAAGTTAAAAATTACATTTTCATTTTGGAAGAGCCCCTTTAAATTATAATTTTTAGAAATTTAACTGAAAAAATTATTTACATTTTTACAAAATAGTTCATTTGGACATGCTAGGGACTGTTCCTTTGTTCTTGAGGGGTTTTGTTAAAAGGTGGCCCCCCCCAAACCCTATTTCTGGCCTGTGGCATCTTTTTTTTATGTTGGGCTTGACGTTTGGTTGTTTTTTGTCCTTCTTGTGACGACTCCGCCTTTTTAAAAAAATTTTACAATTTTTTCCTTGACTTTTTGATTAGGGGTTTTTTGTTGCTTTCTTTAAAATTTTAGAGTGGATACGCCCTTTGGGGGCTGGCTGCGAGCACATCCCAAACGTGTTGGGGTCAAACCTTCTTTGTAAAAGGTGATCACATGTTTGTTCATTGTTTGTTTGCTGGTGGAAGTCGTCGTTCGTCTTCCCCCATTTTGCAATGTTTCAGTCATGTTGTTGACCTTTATTTCATTTTTCATGTTCGGGGGAAAGTTTAGCCCAAAAAAGGTACAAAAAGCTCCTACATAAACTCTTTTTCTAAAACTCAATAGATGAGAGTGCCTTGAGCTTCAGTGTGGGTTCGTAGTTACAGTGCATTATTATCTGTTCATCTTTGGTCTGTCTTGTCTTGTCTTTTCTGTATTAATTTTTTTTCCCCCGTTACTTTGTCGTTGGGGTAAAAATGAAGAGCCTCAAAATGCAAAAAGGTCTTCCTTTTTCCTCAGTGGTTGAAATTAGGTCAGTCTTTTTTGGGACGGGGGGGGGCTCCCTTTTCCAAAAGGGGGAGAGAGAGGGTGGAGAGAGAGAGGAGGAGAAGAGGAAGAGTGAAGAGAGGGAGGGAGAGGAGAGAGAGAAGAGAGGAGAAGGGGGGCGGGGGAGAGAGGGGAGAAGAGGAAAGAGGGAGAGAGAGAGAGGAGAAGGGGAAGAGGGGGAGGAGAGAAGAGAGAGAGAGAGAGAAATCTATTCTTTACCTTTTTTCCCTAAAGCGTATCAACCCCACACCCCACACCCAACAAACACACCCACCACACAACCACACACAACAACCCACACACACAACACACACACACACCACACAACCCCGAGTTAAGTTATTTTTTAAAATTGTTTTTATTGGATGTCATATATCCGTTAAGAATTAAAAAACCGAATTGCTCTCCCGTTCTTCCACAAAACCCTAAAGTCCCCTTTTAAGGAATGAAAGTTTTTTTGAAAGGCGCAAACTAGAACATGAAAAAAAAGGCGATCTTCCATTTTTCAAGATCCCCCCCCGGCCGTTTTTTATTGTGTAACGATCGGGCTTTTTCCGTTTCTGTAATCTTTTTCTTGGCCTTTTGGACGCTTGGGCCCGGCCTCCCCCTAGACGGTGACGCCCCCTTTGTGCCCCTTCTTTTTGAGGGGCCTCTACAGCCTCCAAAGTCGGGGTTTGCAGCCCCGACCACGTTCTGAAAGGCGTGTGCCACCCTTTACACTGTTGTTGGACCTGGCGCATCATTTTTTACGCGGCCTGCCGTTCCAAGTAAGGAGAAACGGCGGGTGCGGGGGCCCCGACGGGGGGTCTGCCAATGTCCCAAAGTAGTCGAGATTGGTTTCCCCCGTGCATCATACACCGGGGATGCAGGGTCGTGAAGTCTCCCCGGGGCTAAAATGTCGGCGCTAAAAAAGTCCGTGCGAAAAGACGCCCGCTGGAAAATGGTGGGGCGAAAGGTATGGCGCTTTTAGGTGGCGTTAAAAGTGGAAGGTTTACCCCAGTGACAGATCTGATCCCCCTCCAGAATGACAGGTCAGGGAAGGTGCCTGTCTCTCAGTCAGACCCGATGACGAGGAGGCAATGAAGATTACCACTAGGAGATGGCCCGGCCCCAGGACCCACAGTTTTCCCTTTTGGGTGTATAGCACGCGGGGGTGACAAATAAACTGATGGAATGTCTGGGTTTAATATATTCCAACTTGAGGTTGCTAAAATTTAATAAATCTTAGTGATGAAAATTTTGATTATCTAATGCTTTTTGGGTTCAAAACGGTTCTATGACAAACAAAAGTTTAGAAAGTAAGTTGGAATATAAATTTTGAGTGTGTTTTGCCTGAAAATTAATTTTTCTGTCTTTTAAAATAAAATGGAAGTAGAAGATCAGTTTCCCTCAAATGAATTCTTTTGACGAATTGACTTGTTATGTTTAATCATTTCGTTAAAGAAGGGGTTTGTGTGGTGTTTTTGTCTTATGTTTAATTGGTCTGTTTAAAAAGGATTGAATTGAAATTTCTTCTCTCCTCTCTCCCCCCTTTCTCTCTCTTCTTCTCTCCTCTCCCCATCTCTCTCTCTCTTTTTCTCTCCCCTTCCCTCTCCCCTTTTTCACCTTTTGTGGCCCCTTCCCCCTTCGTCAGTCCCTTTCCCCTCCTTGGGGCCCTTTTAGGGAGGAGGCCCTTTTTCCAAATCAACCTGAGAGGGGGGTCCTTTCCCCAATTCCCTCTTCCCCCCCGGGCCCACCGGATTTTGGGGGGTTTCCCCGCCGGGGGGCCAATTTAAACCTTTTTGTTCATGTTTTGGGTTAAAATTTTCCAAGTGTTCTTTCCATTCCTTTTAAAATTGTATTAAAACGCCCTTTTTATTTTAAAATTCCCCCTTACCCCAAAAAATTTTTTTAATTGGAATTAAATTAACCCCTTTTTTCCCCAATTAATTTTTACCCCCGTCCCCCCTAATTTAAAAATTGTTAAAATCATTTTCCCCAAAATAATTTTTTTTAAAGACATTGACCGTTTTTTAATCCCTTTTTTTAAACCCCCCTTTTTTTTTTTCGTCTTATTTTGGGCTTTTATGTTCCCCCCCCAAATTCAAACTTCCCCCTCCTCTCTCCTTCCCCCCTCTCCCCCCCCTCCCCTTCTCCCCCTCTTTTCCCTCTATCCCTCCCCTTCATTCCCCCCTCTCTCTCTCTCTCTCCTCTCTCTTTTCTCCCCCTTTTTTTTCCAAACCCCCCCAATCCAAAACCCCGGGGGCCCTTTCAATTTCCTTTTCAAAAGTTTTCTCTCCCCTCTCTTCCCCCCTTCCCCCTCTCTCTTTCCTTTTCTCTCCCCCTCCCCCCTCCCCCCCCCCTCTCTCTCCTCCCTCTCTTTCTCCCCCCCCCCCCTCCCCCCCCTTTCCTCCTTCCTTTTTCCCCCAAACCTCCCCCCCCCTCTCCCTCCTTTTTAAACCCTCCCCTTTTTCGGGTCTCCTCTCCCCTTCCCCCCCTCTCCCCCCCCTCTCTCTCCCCCCTCCCCTCTCCCTCTCTCTTCTCTCTCTCCCCTCCCCCCTCCCTCTTCCCCCTCCTTTCCTTTTTGGTTTATTGATTTTTTTTTAAAATTTCTTTAAATTTACATGTCCTTTTTTACCAATTATGGCGTGTGGGGGGGGTGGGGGGGGGGGGGGGGGACCCGGGGGGGTGTGGAAAGGGGGTTTTAATGGATTGGGGGGGGGGGGGGGGGGGGGGGGGGGGGGGTGTGGGGGGGGGAAAAAGTGGTTGGGGGGGGGGGGGGGTGGGGGGGGGGGGGGGGGGGGGGGGGGCGGGGGGGGGGGGTTGTTTTTGGGGTTCTTGGGAAAAAAAGGGGGGGGGGGCGCGCGCCGCGCGCGCGCGCGCGGCGGGGTGTGTGTTGGTGTGTGGGTGTGTGTGGGGGGGTGTGTGTGCGTGCATGCATGTGTAGGGGGCGGGTGGGGAACGGGTTTTGGGATAATGTGAAAAAATGGGGGATTTTAAGCCTTTTCTTGTCAATGGTTTTTAAAAAAACATTTTAAAAAACATTGGTGGTGTTTGGTGGGGTTTTTCGGGGGTGCAAGCGCGTGGTTTGGTGTGGGGGTTTGTGACATTTTATTTTAAATTTTAAAAATTAATGTTTGAAAAAATAAATGTATCTGCTTCGTGGTTTTTTTGAATTTTTATCAAAAAGCCCGTTTATAAATTTTAAATTTCCCTTCAGGGGGTGATTAAAAAGGGTTTTTGACTTGGGCTTGACTTGACTTTTTCTTCATTTTTTATCTTAAAAATCTGCAAGTTTGCATGAAAAAATCGAGTTTTTTTTCCCGAAAAAATTTAAATTTTTTTGACAAAAATTGACTTTAAGTGTTTATTTGATCCAACCCCAAAAGATATGATCATTTTCCCTCCTACACCCAAATTTGGGGGCAAGGAGTGTGCCAAAGACTGGAAAAAAAAAGGGAAAAAACCTCGGGGAAACTTCCAAAAGGAAGGGGAAAGTCCTCCTGTAACAACTGGGGGAGGAATCAAAGGCTGCGCATCCCCCGGGAAAATGGCAAAAAATAAACTTAAAAAGAAGAAGATGGGACTTGGGAAACAATCAAGGAAAAGAGATGAAAAAGGCAAAGGGTTTTGACAAGACAAAAGGGTATGACCGAAACAGAAAGGACAATGGGGCCCTCATATCGAGCATTCCCCCCCGGAGTGGCGAAACCCCCTTTTTTCAGTCTTTGGTTTGACTTCCCGAAGGCATTTGAAAAACGTTCCCCACAGAGATTCATCTGGAAAAATGTTGGGACCCTATGGTTCCCCCCAAAATTTTATCACCCTCATCCCAAAAAAAAATTCTATGGGATGCCCCCTGTTTGTCATCCATGGAAAAAATAAATTAAAAGGGGGCCCCCTTTTCCCTAAAGGAACCGACGTTTTTGGGCCGGGCTGTTTTGTCAAAAACCATTTGGGTGGGTTTGGGGTTGATGGAAAAAAAAAACCGAAAAAAAAAAGGGCCCCATGCAGGGAAAGGGGAACTGGGATCCGGTGGGCCTTCCCCAAAAGGGAAAATGGAAAAACCCGGGGCTTTGAGACACATAACCCCTTTCTCCCCCCCCCCCAGGCACCAACTGCACAAGAGAAGCTAAAAGTCCTGGGGCGGGGAAGCTGGGAAAAAAATTTTAAAAAAAATTTTTTTGTCCCGTCTCAGCGTTCCCCCCTTTCCCCCCCTTCCAGGGGAGGGGGGGTAAATTTTTTTCCTTTTTCGGTTTCAGATCTTTGAAAAAGGGAAACCTGGACCCCGACCAAACCCCCTGCCCGTGGCCCCACCCCGGCGAAAGGGTCCAACCCCCCGTTGCCCCCAATGCCCACCCTGCCCCGGGGTCCAAAACCAAAAAACGTTCCCCCCCTTTCCCCTCTGAAGGAAATTTAAAAAAAATTTGCAGAATCCGAAACCCAGTATGGTTTTATATTCCTACAACGATAGTCTCCAGAGCAGAGAGCCCAGTCCGCCCCAAAAACCCCCCAAAATTTTCCCCTTTCTCCCCCCCGATCGCCGATCAGTTGCCGGGACAAACAATGAACCAAACCCGTTCCGGCCGTGGGGGAAAACCGAGGGCATCCCCAAGGGAAAATGCCTTCCCGAAAAAGGGGCCGACTCCTTGATGGCGGGGGCAATAGGGGCCAAACGCCAGGCCCCCCCCCCTCCCCCGATTTTTGGGCCCTTTTCCCTGAAAAACCCCCGGTGGGAGGGCGGATACCCCGTACAAAAGGTTTTTTCGGAAAAAAAACCCCCCGGGGGGTTCCCGGGCCCTTGGGAAAATTGGTGACATCTTTTTTTTTGAGTGGGAAGATTTGAAACAAGGGCGCCGCGTTTTTCCCCCCATCCCAAAAAGGGATCTCTGGGAAAACCTTGGGGGAATGGGCGCAGAATGGAAAACCTTAAAAACCCAAAAAACCCCCTCCCGGGAAAGGGGAAAGGGATCCCCCCGGCCCCGAGGCGGGGTGGGAAGGGGGGATTTCCAAACTTTGGGCCCCGAAAACCCCCGGGAAAAAGCACAATCGAAACCCCGGGTTTTTTTATACTCCGAATGGGCCCTTTAAGAAATTAAAGAGAGCAGTTCCCGAGGCGGTTTTTTTAGAGGGGGGGTTCTCCCGGGCCCGGGCTTTTTCCCCTCTTTAAAAAGAGTTGAAAATGGTGTGGTTGGTCTGTAAGGACAGAGTCTTTTTTGGAATCCGGTTTTTTTTTTTTTATCTCTTTTTATGTGTTAAACGATTTTGGGGTTTTCCCCAAACCCCAACCCCGTGGCCCTCCTGGGCTGACCCTTATGGTTGACCCGGGGCCTCCCATACAAGCAAAAGGGAGCAAGTTGGTTTTTATACCCCCTTTTTAAAAAAATGTACATATTTGGGACACCCTTTAATTTTAAATTTGTGTTTTTAAAAAAATGCGAAAGGGGACAGGCCCGAAATTTCCTGTTTGGGGGCGATGGGGCTCTAAGCAAAAAATCAATTTTGAATGGTGTGGTGTGGTTTTTGTGGTTGTGTGTGGTTTTGGTGTGTGGGTTTTGTGGTTGTGGGGTTGTGGTGTGTGCCCCGCCCGCGGCGCAAAGTTTGTGTTTTTTAATTTTTTAGGGTGTGTGTGTGCCACGCGCTCGGTGTGTGTGTGTGTGGGGGTTGTGTTTTTTGGGGTTTTGTGTGTGGGTGTGTGTGTGTTTGTGTGTGTGTGTGTTTTTTTATTTATGTGTTTTTTGTTTTGTTTTTATTTCTTCAAATTTTTTCATTTGTTCTTTTTTTATCGAGGAAAAAAATGGAATAAAACACTGTATGCCTTAATTTACTTCCCCTTTCCCCCGGGGGGTTTCGCATTTTGTTTAAAACTTGTAAACTGTTTCCCCAACTGCACGCAATGGCCCACTCCCTTTCAAAAAAACAGAATTTTTAAATTTTAAACTTTGTGCAAGATGTTTTGTTGCAATGGCAAACGGGGCCTTTTTGGTTTTCAGTCTTTTTGGAAATAAACCTATGAAAGTTTAAGTAAGCCTGAAGTTAATCCCCGTGGAAAAAGCCCAAAAAAATTCGAATCGCCCCCGGGGCGAGCAGGGGTGGGGGGTGTGTTTTGTGTGTTGTGTGTGGTTTTTTTTGTGTGTGTGGTGTGTGTTGTGGTGGTGTTGGGGTTTCTGTTTCTGGGTCTGTGTCTGTAAAGGGGTGTTGCGTTTCGTGCGGTGTGCGTGTGTGTTTCGGCAAATAAAATAGGAGAAAATAAGTAAGTAAGTAGGTAGAAAAAAAAGAAAATAAGTAGGTAAATAAAAAAAGAGATTTAAAAGATTTTTTTTAAAACACCCTTTCTTTTCAGCGATCAGATCTTGTGCCCAAATTTCAGATCCCCCCCTTCAAAACAGCACATCACAAAAAAAACGTGTTTTTTAAAGAAAACCCTTTTTTTAGTAAAAAAAGAAGGAAAAAAAAAAGGGAAAAACCAAATAAAAAGTGGACACATCGAAAAAAAATTTAAATGAAAAACGTATTTAAAACAAATTTTGGGGTTTATAAAAACATAAACTTTTTAAAAAACTAACTAAGTTTGAAAACCCGGGAAAAATATAAACAAAAGTTCAAATACCAAAAAATGGTTATATTTAAAAGCATTTTCTGAACCCCAAAAAACCCCGCGAAAACAATTTTTTTTTTAAAACATGATTCTTAAAAGCAGTAATATTTTGATAACTTTATGCCAAAACAAAAAGAAGTGGTTTTGTAGTTTGTTTTTAGGAAAACCCCCTTTGCTTGCATTTTTCATTTCAAATTGTGCTTAAATCTGTAGAGCCCAAAGCCTGGGTATTAAGTATGGAGGGAAAGCTTTTACCCCTGCAGCGACCCCCCCTTTCCCTACCACGGAAAGATCCATTGGAAAGGCAAGGACCGAAAGGAATTTGGGTTCCCGTGCCTTCGAAGAAACCACCAGAAAGTTGCCCCAAAACAGCCCCCAACCGCCCTGGGATTTCAACTCCCCCCTTTTTTTTTCTCAGGATGGGGTTTTTAAAAAACGACATCGTGTGCATGCTGATTTTTTTAAAATATTTTTTATTTGGGTTAAAAAATTTTGTCAACCGCTTCCCACCGGGCACACCCATGGTGTGGGCTTTAAAATGTGGCCAAAACGTTTTGTGTGAAATAGGTGTGTGTTTTAAATTTCCTTTTGGGGGAAACTTTCTTTTCCCCAAAGTCAGGTAAGGTCTTCCCCGTGTGGGTTTAAAAAGGTTAATTTAAATGAAAAAATTTCCTGATAAACTTCATATGACAATATGTGCATTTTTTGGCTTTTTCCCCCCGTTGGGTTCTAAAAGTGGTGAGTTTTAAAGGGCCCGGTTTTTTGGGGAAACTTCATTTTGAAAAAAAAAGTTTCACTTTGGGTGGCTTTTCCCCTGTTGGGGGGTTCTAATGTGGCGATTTAAAGCCCCGTTTCTTGGGTAAACTTCAAAATTACAATAAGTGCACCAAATTTTGGGGCTTTTCTTTTTGTGTGGGTTCTAAAGTGGGAGTTAAAAAACCTGTTTTTCTGATAAATTCAAAATGACAAAGGTTTCACTTGTGTGGCTTTTTTCCCCCTGTTTTTGGTTTTAATGGGGGGGAAAAAAAAAGCCTGTTTCCGGGGGTAAAAATTCATAAGACAAAATGTGCACTTTTTGGGGCTTTTTCCTGTGTGGGTTCTAATTTGGCGAATTTAAAACCGTTTCGTGAAAAAACCTTCCCTATGACAAAAAAATTGGGGCAAATTGGTGGCTTTTTCTCCTGTGTGGGGTTTTAATGTGGTCAGTTTAATTTTTACTTTTTTTGGGTTTAAAAGTCCCTTTTTACCCAAAATATGCACTTGTGTGGCCCCTTTTTCCTCCTTTTTTGGGGGGTTCTAAGTGGGTTTAGTTAAGCTTTTTTGGGGGGGTAAAAAATTCCTATTACAAAAATGTGCACTTGTTGGCTTTTTTCTCCCCCGTGTTTGGGGTTCTTAATATTATCATTAAAAACTACTTTTTTAGGTAAAAAGTCTTAAATTTCAAAAAATTTTTGAAAATTGTGTTTGGGTTTTTCTCCGTGTGGGTTTTTTAAAAAGGGCAATTTAAAAAACATTTCAGGGTAAAAGTTTCCCATTACAATATGTGCCTTTTTGTGGCTTTTTTTTTTCCCGTGTGGGTTCTAAATGGGTCATTTTTAATTTTTTTTCTGGCAAAAATTTAAAATGGGCAATTGGGGCAATTGTGGGGGCTTTTCCCCCTGTGTGGGTTTTGAAAGTGGGAAAGGGTTTAAAATTTTTTTTCGGGTAAAAATTTACCACAAAAAGAGCATTTGAAAAAGGGTTCTCTTTTTTTGTGGGGGTTTGGGAAAGTTTGGCCTGTTAAAGGCTCTCTTTGGGGGAAATGTCTTTTTAAATATGTGCAGTTTTTGAATTTCTTTCTCCAAAGTGGATTTTTTCATAAGTCTTTTTTTAAGGCCCGTGGGTGTAAACTGTATTTACTTTTTTCCCCCCCAAATGTGAACACGTGTTTTGGGGGGGTTCCCCCCTGTGTGGGGGTTCCCAAAAAGTTTTTTTTAAGGGGGTTTGGGTTTAATTTTTTGACTTCTTACAATGTGGGCAATGTTTTTATGGGCCCTTTCTCCTGTGTGGACTAAACTGTGCTTGTTTTGCTTTTTCCTTTTTTTTTTAAACCCAAATTTTTTCCCAAAAATTTTCACAAAAGTAAAAATTTTTTCTTTGTACAATCTATCACGGTTTTCCCTTTTGTCAGTCTTTTTCCCTTGAATTTTTGTCACAATTTAGCATCTTTTCACCCCACAAAAATTTATCAGGTATAAAGCATCCTTGTTTTGCCCCCTTTTTGACCCGTGTAGTTATTTTTTCACCTTTTCCCTTTTTTAAAAATCTTTTTGACATTTCTCCCCGTTTTTAAAAAGGGGCATTGAGGGAATTTCTTTTTTGTTTTTTTGTTTCAACACTGTTGTTTTAAGCGGGTCACAATCCCCCCTGTTTTTGTATTGTGTTTGGGTTTGCAAGCTTTGTTCATTTTAATGTTTGCTCCCCAAATCGTGTAAATTGTAAACCTTTCTCCCTGTAAAAAGGGCGTTCTGTGGTAAGTTTAAAATTTCATTTTGAAAAGGAAATCCTGTCCATATTTTTGACTTTAAAAAGTGTTTTCCCTTTTTCGGTTTTTTAATTTTTCCCGTTCCCAACAAAATGAAATTTTTCCTTTTTTAAAAAAGGGTTTTCCACTGTCGGGGCATGTACCTGTTTTTGCCTGTAAAGAATTTGGCTTGTGTTTCTTTTTAAACCCATAATTTTGGAATGAAAAACTTTTCCCCAGTCCCAAAACAAGTATGTCTTTTGTATTTTTTGTGATTCCCCATAGGTGGTTTAAGCATGTGGGTTTGGGAGTACCTTCCCACTTTCATGCAATTTTTTCCCGGTTTACCTGCCTTTTTCAGTCTGATGTCCTTTACTAAAAACCCGCACACTTTTCACAGAGGGGAAAGGCTTTCAATTCTGTTTCAAATTTAAAGATGGGTTTTTTCCCCCAACCAAAAATTAAAAGATGAAAAACCTCACCCAAAAAAACTTTATGCATTTTGCATTTAAATTTTCTTCAGTTTGTACAAATTTTTCCCGCTTGGGCCCTTCCCCTTTCCCGGGGGGTGTCCCCAGTTGACTTTTTGTGATGTTTACCATACTCAGTTCTGCTTGTGTTGGATATGTCTTTCCTGATTTTATTTTTAAAAACCGAAAAATGTCTCTAAAACTTTTTTCAAAACCCTTTAACACCACACCGTCCAAAACACCCCGTGGACAACAGGGATTTGTGAACACATCATTAAAAACCCCCCGTGTCCTTTAACAATTTTTACTTTTTCCTTTGGGGAAAAAGACCAAACCTTTTTCCAAAGGATCCCATATTTGGCAAACAAAAAGTTACAAAAACCCTCTTTTTTTATTATGAATAACTGCAATTTTCGTTTCAGGTTTCATTGTACGCCAGTGGGGGGAAAATGTCAATAAACCTCTGCTTTTTGGCAACCCGTAAACCCCCAGTTTGGGGTTTTCCCGGTTTTCCCTGAAAGTTTGAAAAGGTAAGTTTTCTGTTCGGGGGGAAACCCAATTTTTCCCCAAAGGGGGGTTTTGGGCAATTTTTTGTTTAGTACAACATTTTTTTGGTTTAAAAGCTGTGTTTTTTCTGTGCTGAAGAGATCCTCTGGGCATTTATGTTGGCTTTTTTTGGGGTTTCCCTGGGTTTATGTAGGGGAAAAAGAAGAAAAAAGTAACAAAAAACAAAACAACAACAAAAACCCCAAAAACAAAAACAACAACAAAAAAGGAAGGGCAAGAAAAATGTTTTTTTCCATACATGTTACAGTTCTTCTAACTCTATGTGTTTTTTTCTGAGTGGGAAATAATATTCAAGGATTGAGGTTTTCTTTCAACCCCTTTTTTTTTTTAATTTTAAACACCAAAAAGGTAAAGCAGAATGGGGAAAATTTTTGCGAATATTTTTTGTACCCTTTTTTTCTTTTTGTCCCATTACGTGCTTCCTTTTGTTTTGATAAAGATCAGATGAGGGAAAAAAATTTAAAAGTTAAAAATTACAAAACTTACCCAGAAAAAAAAAGTGTATTCTTTTTTTTGTTTATTTTTCACAAGGAAATTTTTGAAAAGAGATGGACATTTCAACCCCCCTGCCCCCCTTTGTGTTTGGGGAAAAAAAGAAAAAAACCAAACAAACAAAAAAACCTGCCCTGATTAAAAAAACATGTCAATTGGAAAACACCCCCCCCATCCCCCCCCCCCCCCCCCCCCCCCCCCCCCCCCCCCCCCCCCCCCACACACACACATACGCTATCTCTACCCCCGCCCAGTCAGTTGTCACCCCATTTGCCCATGACCAAAACTTGGGGGCAAGGGGAAAAAGGAAGGGGCATGCTAAAAATTAGCACCCTGGGAAAAAATAATATTGAATTTTGGGCTATGACACAC
>CM060346.1:4655141-4660141 GCA_030674155.1 Stramonita haemastoma
CTCACTACTTTTTCCCTCAATAATATATATTTTTAAAAAATATTTATATATATTTTAATATATATATATTTTTGGGGTGTGTGAATGCGTGTTTGTGTGTGTGGTGTGTGTGTGTGGTGGTGTGTGTTTTGGTTGTGTTGTTTTGTGTGTGTTTTGTGTGGTTTTGTGTGTGTGGGGGGTTGTGTGTGTGGGGGTTTGTTTTTGAAAAAGGAAAAAAAAACTTAAAAGATATGGGGTACACATAAAAAAAGACTAAAAAAAAATTTTGGGAAAACTTTCCCGGGCCCCCAAAGAAGTGTTTTTAGGTTGTGGGGGGAAATGTGTGTTGTGTTGTGTGTGTGTGTGTGTGTGTGTGTGTGTGTGGTTTTGTGTGTGTGTGTGTGTGTGTGTTGTGTGGGGGGTGTGGCATGTTTTGTGGTGGGGGGGGGGGGGGTAGGTGGGGGGCATTGGTGTGTAGACACAAAACTGAAAAACATGGTAGGAGTTTTGTTTTTTAAAAAAAAAAAAAATAAAAAAATCTTTTACCCCCGACCCCCCTTTAAACATGAACAGGGCCATTATTAAAAAAAAAAAATAATAAAAAAAAATTTTACAATACATTTTAAACCAGTTGTTTTTGCATTTGTCCGGAAAGTTGTCTTATTGGTTTTTTCTCTGAAATTTCCAAGTCTTTCAAACACTTTTCTTTTATCATGACAGGCAGGGGTTTTGATAGGAAAAGCAGCAAAATTTGAAGTGAGGATAGGGAGGGGGGGGGGGGGGGGGGGGGGGGGGGGGGGGGGGGGGCATAGCAAAAATTCCCAATATCATTCGGGTCCGGGGTGCTAATTTTAGCATGCCTCTTTCTTTCACCTACCCCAAGGGTTGTGGTCATTTTCCTTTGCTATAATTAGCACAAGCGGGCCCCCAAGCTGGTTTGGGAGATGGGATGAAATAAAAACAGTTAAAAAGGAAATGAATGTGGGGGAAACTGATGCTGGGGGTTTAGAGATGGGTGTGTCAAAAGCCAAAAATTTCCAATATTATTCGGTCCGGGTGCTATGTTTAGCTTTCCCCCTTTCCCTTTTGTGTGGGTGTGTGGTGTGTGTGTGTGTGTTGTTTGTGTGTTTGTGTGTGTTTTTTGTGGGGTGTGTGTGTGTTTTTGGGAGGGGGGGGGTGATTATTGACATGTTAAAATTTCTTGGCATTGCTGATGCTGGTTTTCCCCCCCAAAACACAAGGGGGGGGGTTTTAAAATGTCCACCTCTTTGAATATTTTCCTTGTTGAAAAAACACAAAAAAGGGGGATACCAGTTTTCTAGTAATTTTTGCTAATTTCCCCATTTTTTACTTTTTTCATCTGATGATTTATCTAAGAAAAAGGGGAAACACATAAGTGAACAAAAAACAAAAAGATTACAAGTGTTCTGCTAATTCCCATAACTGTTTCAGCTTAAGTCAAAAACTATAAAAGGGTAAAAAAAAAAACCCCCAACCCCCCTTAATAAAAAAAAATACTCAAAAAAAAAATAGTGTTAGAAAACAAAAAACTGAATAAACTAAAAAACCCGTCCCCTTTGGTTCTAGAATTTTTATGCCGTTTTTGTTGAGTTGTTGTTGTTGTTGTTGTTGTTGCGAAACCCCTTCCCTTTCTCCCATCCCCGGGGAAACCCGCAAACCAACATCAAAAAAGGGATTTCGCCAAAAGCGAACACCCCTGTAAACACAGGCGTGAGAACAAAAACATCCCAACCCTACCTGAGCCCAAGTGGTTCCCCCGAACAACAACAAAACACTTAAAAAAAATTATTTGCAAGCGGAAAAACACTGAGTACGGGCACTAAAGAGGGAAGGGATTTTTTCCCTATGGCTGTACATGAACTGTAAGACATGCAAAAATTCATGATGAATAAAGTGAAATGGTCCCGCTAATAGGGGACCCTTGGTACAGGTGTTTTTTTCCCGGTGAAGTCAAATGATCAAGGTGCTTTGGGGTTCACTGTATGGTTCAAAATCCCTTTGTAAAGGGTTTAAAAGGGAAAGGTTTTGGAAATTTAAGAGCTGAAAATAATATAGAGATGATCTTACAGATTAAAAAAGAAATCGGGGGCGACATATCCAGAACAGCAAACTGAGTTAGTCACCTCAAAAAGAAAAAATGGGACACACCTGAAGGAATGCAGCAAATTGGGGAAAAAATGGAAAAAACAATGCACATCAAAAGTGTGGTGGGGTTTTTCTGTCATTTTTGTGTGAAAAAGCACCCCTTTAGTTTCCCCCCCAAAATTGAACCATACCTCTGTAAAAAGGGCCCTTTTAGTCAGACTCAGACTGTGAAGGCAGGAAACCTGGAAACAAAAACCTGAAAATGGGAAGGCACTGAACAAAGCCTGAGTCAACAGTCCAAAGGAAAGCATAGAAAACAAAAACATACTTTTGTATGACTGGGAAAAAGTGTTCACTACAAATTAAGTTAAAAAAAACAAAGAAAAATTTATACAGGGAAAAAACAGGGACTGTACAAAAGGGAAGAATTTTTAAGGAAAAGTGTTTTTTACAGACCCCGGAAAATTCCCTTAAAAAAAAACACTTTGAGTGCAATGAATGTGGAAAGGTTTTTCTGTCAAAAAATTTATTAGTCACAGACGAACTCATACGGGAGCAAGAACCCGTACACTGATGGAGCAAACTTTGAAAGAAAAAGAACCCCAAAAAACCACAAACATGTACCGCAGAAGGATTGTGCCCCCCCTTCATAAACAGGATGAAACAATAACAAATAGCAAGTCAGTTCAATGCATTTTTTGAAAAAAAAAAAATGTCGAAAGAAAAGAAAAGACGGGGGAAATAAAACCTACATAACCACAAAAAAGGATGACTTTATCCTGATGACTTAGGTGGGTGAAAAATGTGCCCCCGACAAAATCAGAGGAAACGACTGCTACAAAAGAGTGGATATTTGGGGACAAAGAAAATTTTTCTCACTTATGTGAGTATTGGGGAAAAAGGGTATTTGATAAGAAAAGCAAGCTAGACAAGCACATGATAGTCCACACAGGAGAAAGACCATACACGTGTTCACTTGGAGAAGTCTTTAAAAAAAAATGCAAAAACAACACCCTTAAAAAAACATATGCGAATCCACACAGGGAGAACAGCCTTACACGTGTTCACATTGTGAGAAAGCATACAGATACAAACAGACTTAAAGACTATGCAAATCCACTATGAAGAAAGACCAACAAGCCCATATTATAAAAAGACATTTACCCAGAAGAAGCACTTTAACAGACCACATTCGAACCCAAAAACAAAAGAGAAAGCCTTACAATTGCTCATATTGTGTAAGACTTTTTATCAGAAAAAAAATTTTAACCTGCCACATTGGGAACCCATACAGGAGAAAAGCCACAAAAAGGTGCACATATTGTAATAGGACTTTTACCCAAAAAGGAAAAGCTTAACTGAGCAAAATTAAAAACCCACACAGGAGAAAAGCCACACAATTGCACATATTGTAATAAGACATTTACCAAAAAAGTAACTTAACCCACCCATTAGAACCCACACAGGAGAAAAGGCCACACAAGTGCACAGATTGTAATGGGGACATTTACCCAAAAAGGTAACATAACTGACCACATTGGGAACCCAACAGGAGAAAAGCCACACAAGTGCACATATTGTTCATGGGGAAGTTTATTACGAAACAGGCTTTTAACTCACCACATTAAGACCACACGGGAAAAAAAAAGCCCACAAGTGCACATATTTCATATGAATTTACCACGAAACAGGCTTTAACTCACACTTAGAACCCACAACAGGAGAAACGCCCCACAAGGGGGCACATATTGTAATAGACTTTTTCCCAAAAAGGTAGTTAACTGAGCTTTTAAACCCACACAGGAAAAAAAAGCCAAAAACAAGGGGCATAAAAGTAATAACACATTTACCCAAAAAAGTACTTTAACTGACCACATTAGAACCCCACACAGGAAAAAGCCAACACAAGGCACATTTGCAATAGATTTTTCCCCAAAAAAAGGTAACTTAACTGACCACAATTAGAACCCCACAGGAGAAAAAGCCACACAATGCACATTTTGCAATAGGATTTTACCAAAAAGGTAACTAACTCACCACGTTAGAACCCCCACAAAGGAAAAAACCACACAATTTTCACATAGGTCATAGGGAAGTTTATCAGGAAAGGTAAAACTAACTAACCACATTGAACCCACACAGGAGAAAAACATTTTTTTTGTACTTTTTGTGGAAAGAAGTTCCCCCCAAACAGAAAATTTTAAAAAACAACACTCAAACTTCACCCAAAACACTGCCCCACATTTAAATCCCACACTATGGACGAGGATCATCCCCAAACCCCCAGGAATCGCAAGCCTTTTCTTTAACCTAAGAGGCGCTATCAAATCTTTTTTCAATTTGGAAATGCTTTTAAATTGTTTTGTTTGACATGGATTATAATGATGCCAAAGAAATGAAATTGAATAATTATGTGTATTTTTTTTTCTAAGTGAAATTTTGATGATTTTTTTTACAAGCTTTATAACAATGCAACATTTGAAAAGTTGGTGCCTGTAAAAATTATGTTTTAACATCTCTTAAACTATTTCACCTGCTGTTTCAACGTTGTTAAGTCATCCCGCCTTGGGGCAAATCAAAACATCAAATCCGGGGGGGGGGGGGGTACATTGCAAAGTAATAATATTAAAACACACATACAAATTCAATAACACTCAGTCTAGTGTGCTAAAATTTTTGTGTGCCCCCTTCCCTTACCTAGTTTAAGTTTTGATCAATTCCTGCAATAATCACACCAGCTGGCCCCATCTGGGTTTGTATAGATTGAAAAATTAGCTGCTGAGAGGAGCAAGAAAAGGGGGGAAGCGGACGTTGTTAATAGCATTTCTTTTTTAATGTTTTGGGTTTGAAGCTTATTCACTGTAGAAATAATTAGCCATATTCTTCTTGAGGAAGGAAGGTGGCAGGATTGTTAA
>CM060346.1:4667641-4680141 GCA_030674155.1 Stramonita haemastoma
TCAAACTTCCTTAGATAACATAAGATACTGACTCAGAGAGAAACTTCAGAAACTATCTAAACCTATTGTACAAATGAACAATTTTAGGATAGAAAGATAAAAAAAGCTAATTATCTTAACTGCAGATCAAAGTCTAGTTACTGCACATCCCAAGATAATCAAAGATTAAAAAAAAATTCAAGTACAGACACAACCACTTTCTAATATGTCCCTGACCCAGAAATAAATTGTACAAATCGAGCTTCTTGTATTCAGGATAGGCGCCCAAAACTTTTAAACTTACCAAAAACAAAGATCAATTTCAAACACTTCTAAAATATATAATAATTTAATAAATTGTTAAATGGATTGGTGGTCTAGAATTAACACGCCTGTCTAGAAAGCAAAAAAGCAAAAAGTCCGTGTCAAAATGTGCGGCTGTTTGAATCCCGTTTGGGCCCCCCAATTTTTCCCCCATCCATTAGATCATGAGTGGTGATCTGGGTGCTAGTCTTCCGGAAGAAACGAAAAACCGAGGTCTCGTGTGTAACACATCACTATTTAGTGCACGTAAAATAACCCACGGCAACAAGAGGGTTGTCCCTGGTAAAATCCTGTAAAATAAAGCCCCTCTGATTGGAAAACAAATAAAGTTGCATACAGAAAAAAGAAAACAAATAATGGGTGGCGCTGCACTTGTGGTGACGCGCTCTCCCGGGAAGACTAGCTCGAATTTCACGCTGAGAAATCTGCCATAACATAAAGTGGTTTAGAACACGATTTGTAAACCTGTGCAGTGATCTTTCCTTTACGCCTCATCTTTTTCTGTTTCACTTGAACGTGTTTGTAGTGAGATTTATTGTCACCCATTTCACACTTTCACACAACATTAAGATGTTACCTAAAGAGCCATTTTTAGCCATGTCCTACCCAACGTTTGCACTGTAACAAACCCCATGGCACCAAGACAGTGTTGTACTTTATGCATGCACCCTCCACTACCAAATTTGATATTATGTGGCGCCGGCTTGTGGCGACCACAGCCCCCAAGAGGTAAGAAAGCTAGTTTGTCACCAGCCGCCATGGCACAGTGGTCAGCACCTTGGATTTCGGACTGGAAGAACCCGGGTTCGATTCCCATAAGAGTCACAGGGATTTGTCGTGTTTTGGCCGGCTCCTAACCAGAGTGAGTGTGCTGTGGGTTCAAAGGGGAGACTGGAACAATCCAGTCGAGATTCATCCACTTTACCGATGTGAATATTTTGAAAATGCTGCTCTATTTTTATTTTATTGCAGGAAATTTGGGCTGCTCTCCCCGGGGAGAGCCCATCGCCACAAATGCAGTGCTACCCATTATATATATATATATATAGAGAGAGAGAGAGAGAGAGAGAGAGAGAGAGAGAGAGAGAGAGAGAGAGAGAGAGAGAGAGAGAGAGAGAGAGAGAGAGAGAGAGAGAGAGAGAGAGAGAGAGATGTGTTTACACGCACACACACACATATTTTTATATTTATATATATATATATATATATATATATATATATATATATATATTATATATATATAATATATATATATATATATATATATATATATATATATACTGGGGACTCCAACTCCCCTATTTATCGACAGGGATGGTGTCTAAACACAACTGTGCACATGCTTTTCTCAATGGCCTGCTCTTCTAAAAGGCAAAAGGCGTGTGTACAAGATGTTCTGCGTACATTCCATCATGGGCCTTGGTTTATAGTCTCAGTTTATAGTCTCATCCAAGGACCATCTCTACTTACCTGACCAAGACTGCAGGTGTCTGTATCTCTCAGGCCAGGTTGATGCTGGGATATATTATGATAGTAAGCATAGAGTACAACCCTGTCAAGTAGTTTCAAAGCAGATGCACTTTCAGAGCAGCATCATTACATCATCCTCATCACCATTGATCATCATGCATTAATACTCTAATAATAATGTTCTGGTCTCACAGTGACCTCAGATTGGTTTCCCCACACGTCTGTGCCTGTGGTGAGTTTGTGTCAAAGCATTTGGGGTTGGAGGTTTGGGGTGTTGGTCATTGGAGAGACATTGTGGTGGTTGCCACCTCAGGTGGGTGACTCACTCAGTCTGGCTCTTTGACTTAGCTAATACTGTTGTTAGTAGGGTGGTACAGTAGGTGGTGTCCTGCGTATGTTAGATCAAAACAGGCACCACTGAACACCACCAAAGTTACCCAGCAGCAGTGCAGGGCCCCTCTGGATGGTGGCCCTACTGGAAACTAATATTGATAGGTTCCCTGTGGACTCCTGACTCTGAGGATGAGACATAACGAATCTGGGTATGGCTGGGGTGGGGAGATTGAAATGAGCGGCATGGGAACAGCAAGACAGGGACGTCACAGAAGATGAGGCAGCACCCCCCCCCCCCTCCCCAAAACACCAAACAACCCTCAGAAAAACAGATAGTATGTTAGCCAGCCTGATAGACAAATAGATAGAAGGAATACAATAACAAACATAATGACAATAACAGCTATCCATGAAACGTTTTGTAAAAAGCTGCAAAAGAGGAAACAGATTATATTAACTTTTTCTCAAGTTCTTTACTCCCACCTCGACCAAACTCAATGACATTAAAAAAAACAACTAGTGCAGCGCATGCATTCTGTTCATTGTCATAGAACACTGAGCACACCCATGGCTCTACAGATGTCTGAGCACAGTTCAGAATACTTTGAGAGCTGGGTGTGTGATCCACTGTCAGTTTGTGGATGAATGTCATTGTGAAAACATGGACAAGGTAATTCTTTATTTTTTACCTCCCTGTTTCTCTGTCTTGTCTTTGATTTGCACAAGTAGTTTTCTTCAAGCATGTGTTTTTTGTAGTTATGTATGATGCCCTGAACTATACTGTCTGCCTTGTGTGTGTGTGGAAGTGGTAGAGGAAGAAAAATGAAGAGAATATACTTCACATTCCCATCTAGTCTGTATGCTAAGTATGTCGTTTGATAAGAAAAATTTGAAGAAAAACAATCTATTATTGAGTTGATTTTCTACTGATCAAAAGGATTTCCTCTCTCTCTCTCTCTCTCTCTCTCTCTCTCTCTCTCTCTCTCTCTCTCTCTCTCTCTCTCTGTGTGTGTGTGTGTGTGTGTGTGTGTGTGTGTGTGTGTGTGTGTGTGTGTGTGTGTGTGTGTATTTGTGACGCTCCACCACATAAGGAGTCGCTTTGCACAAGAGGTCAATTTTTAGTTATTGACATGCTATTAATTTGCAATGAAACGGCTATATAAAACATAAAACAGACTGAAAATCGATAAATTCTAAAAAAAAGTTATTACAAATTGAAATGATAGACTGCAGGAAATGTCAAAATGAGAAATTGACAAGTTTAGCATCCTAATAGGTGGTCAGAATGAGGGCTTTGCTATTTTCAAAGCACGTTTAAAGACAAAAGGAATCAGAATTATGCCTTGATATTTCACTACAGGGTAGAATAAGTGCCAAAGTTTTATAATAAATCAAAATATCAAAATCGACAACTTCACCCCCACCTGCCTTTAATGGCTCCTAGCGGAAAAGTGGATTATGAGCTAAGCGACTCATTTCGTGGTGGAGCGTCACATTTGTGGCTATGTATGGATATGTGCGGATGTGGGTGGGTGTGTGTAGGTGTCAAATTCAAAGTCAAAGTCAAACATTTATTTCCAGATGGTACACTGAGTTGTTGTTGTTGTTGTTGTTGTTCCCCAGCTTAATACTCTGGGGGGTCACCCAGGATGTGCACTCTGACTCACTAATTCCATCTGGGAATCACTGTGAGATTGAAATTGCACACTGAATGAGAAGTTTGCGTGTATGACTATTTTCAAGTACCTCGCCATATAGGCAGCAATACTCCGATTTCAAAGGATTTATTCTCCTGTGAAGGAGAGTGCAGGTTGTTCTGTTAAGAGCTTGTCATGGCTGAAGGCAATCTCAACACAATATTTTACAACATCACAACATTTTAGTGTAGACCTTGGCAATGAGCTGACATCAAAAACTGACACAACTTGAGCAGTGCAATAGCTTTTTTCATCAAGCCATCCATCTAAGAAAAAAAGAATTAAAAGAATTGTCTTTCTTAAAAATACAAGAAAATACAAGAATAACAAAAAAAGTAAGGCTCTAGCTCGTTTAGTTCCAGAGATATCACAATTCCAAAACAGCATTTTTCGTTCAGTCATTCTGATTGAGAAATGGAGCATGTTTGCCATGACATAACTTTCTAGTAAATCATAGTAGACAGATTTTAGTCATAGATATTAGTTCTCTATAACATACACTATGCACACAAACAAGATTAAGCATCAATCTGTTCAATCAATGGCACAGCAAGGCAATGAAATTGACAATAACCCCATTTTGTCAATGTTCAAAATTACATAATCAGCCTTTTTGCCATCTTGTAGCACAAAAACAAGACCAGAGAATTATTTCAAACTCATACATCCTGAATACCTATATATTGATAAAAATTTTTTTTGTTGTTAATATAAGATAGTAACATTAGGAGTTATACAACTCCAAAAATGACAAAAAGCCCAATTTGGATGATGGAAAAAGCCCGTCTATCGTGCCAAACTAAAATGTATGTAACTTCCTCATTTCTTGATGGATTTACATGAAATTTTGTACGTCGATCAAGCAATCATACAGCTACATTTGAATTATAACGAAAAACTCTGATTAAATACAGAAGAATTTCAAAACTGATAAAATCCTTATTTGATTGACAGAATAAGCAGATATACTGTGCCATACCAACCTAAAATGAACATAACTTCCACATTTCTTGATAAATTTTCTTGAAAATTTGTATGTGATTCAAGGACTAAACACACATCCCAAACATTAATGACAAAAGAATAGGGATACATAAGAAAGATTTCTGATTAAAAAACAACCCTGCACCAACAGAATGTGAACCACACATTTCTTAAGATTATATCTGCCAAGAACAGTATTCCACTATTATAGCTGTGGTACAGCAATACAAAACTTTCAAATAAATAGATACCTGTAAAGGAAGGACCACACCAAAGTGAACAGGCAGGAAAAACACTGAATTTAAATACAAAAATGGTTCTTGCATGCCTTGTATTTCAGGTCCAGATTAATGTCATCTGCCACTTTACAGATTCTGCCATTTTTAATTTTCCTCTGGAAACCAGTCTCAAAGACATAGCAAAAATGAATTTCTTCATGGAGCTGAGATGTGGGCCAGACATATGTGTTGTTTGACAAAACACATTTCTTCATGAAGATGATGAGGGTAGTGTTGGAGTCCTTCACTTGCTGAAGAGAACCAATGTGGAAGTCATCATAATACACCTCCACCATGTCTCCTGTCTTCAGCTGCAACTAACTAATGATTTCATTTGCAGAAAATTTTAGCCGCCTACCCCTCCCCCCCCCCCCCCCCCCCCCCCCCAAAAAAAAAAAAAAAAAAAAAAAAAAAAAAAACTGAAGAAAAAAACATTCAATCTTCATTTTCACTTTTTTGGTTATTGTTTTTGTGTGCCCGTGTGTGTGCGTGTGTGTGCGTGTGTGTGTGTGTGTGTGTGTGTGTTGTTGTTGTTGTAGTTCAATTTAAAGTCTGTTCACACTTGGTGATATTAGACTAAACAAACAAACAAACAAACAAACAAACAAAAAACCTACCATAAAATATTTACAGAAGACCTGGAAATAATCCTAGCAACATCAGTAATCAACGGTTTTCTCGAAACTATGTTCAATGGTTCCCTTTGAATTTCAAGACCATTTTGTTTGTAAATTGAATATAAAACTGAACAATGAAAAAGAATGTGTTCAGAAGATAATGGCTCAGAACAAGAGCAAGTTACATTACGGGAATATTTGGTCTTCCAAGAATTCAATCGCAACTTATAAATGATGTTAGTAATATGTCTTGAACAGCCTAATATTTCTAATTTTCCATGGAAGTTATTCTTATGTACATGATTTTCCAATAATGAATTGATTTCACGACAATCAATTTTTAAGTTATGAACTGGGCAATCTCTATTTGCACCTTGTTTCGCAGATTATCTGCTATTTCATTCCAGTATATTCCGCAGTGGGAAGGAATCCAGCAAAAATCTATTCGGATACCTTTTGTCATATACAATGTATCAAATATTTTATTTCAAATAATAAATCTGTTCTTACTTTTGAGCTCCAGTCTTGTAAGCTATATAGTACAGACTTCGAGTCAACATAAAATACGATTTGAAAGAATGCAAAATGACTGTTATTTATAGTAATCAAAGCCATAAGTATGGCATAGAGCTCAGCGCTGAATATTGAGAAACCCTTCCCTAGATAGAATGATTTTTGTATCTTCAAAGCAGGAATAATGAAACCTGATCCTGCACTTAAGTCATAAACAGAACCATCTGTGAACACTTTTAGATGATTTAGATAATTTGTTTCAAGATGTTTTTTACATCAGAAGTCAAAATATTAATATTGTCATCTTTTTTGTGAATGGTATAATTAATATCAAATTTTGCCTCCCTATGCTCCCACTGTGGTATCTTAGGAACTATTGGTGCAATGGGTATTGATGAAATGTCAATATTACACTCTGACAGTAAGTCATCTATGTAATTATGAATTGGACAAAGTGATGAGATATGTTGGGCCGCTTAGGATAATCCTTGACTGAAACAATAAGTACTTCAGTTTTTAATGAGTTTGATGCTGAAAGACTTCTTGTAACAAATTTAGCTACAGATAAATGGCGATGATCTGATAGAGAAAGTAAATTAGCTTCTCTATATGTATTCAGTGTATTTGTGTGCACTGGAACTCCCAGAGCTAGTTTAATTGATTTACTATCAATGCTTCGCAACTTTTTCAATAAAAATGGCGGAGCTGAATAGTAAACCTCCTGCCCATAAACCAACGTTGATCTGACTAGACTAGTTGCTGAGTGAAGGAGAGTCTTAGTGTCCTGACCCCATGGCTGAACAGTAATAATTTTGAGAAGGTTTAATCGTTTCCTTGCTTTGTTTACTAGATTCTCAATGTAGAATCTCCAATTTAATTTGGGGTTTAAATGAACACCCAGAAACTTAACATTTGTGAATATTTCAAGGTTTCCCCATTTATGTGTAATGCTGGTAAACAACTAGGGTTTTCACCATTAAGAAATAGCATTAATTTAGTGTGTGTGTGTGTGTGTGTGTGTGTGTGTGTGTGTGTGTGTGTGTGTGTGTGTGTGTGTGTGTGTGAAGGCAAATTCTTTTATTTGAGGATAATAGATAAGCACTCGTGGGTTTTTTTTTTACATCCAGTCCCCGCCCTTTTCAGGGATAACATCAATATGAAAAGATAACCTCTAACTAAACAAAAATAACAATGATTCAAATACCAAGTGCAAGAGTGAGCCAGCAGAGAGAGAGAGAGAGAGAGAGAGAGAGAGAGAGAGAGAGAGAGAGAGAGAGAGAGAGAGAGAGAGAGAGAGAGTCATTTTTGTAAAGCAGTTTGAATTTAGATCTATCTTTATGATTATCATTATCATTATGTTTTCAACTCAATTTAAAGCTCTACTGCTATTAGATCTAATTGTTGCGGAAAAACGTAGAATTATTGATTCTTCAGAACACATGCTTTAGTGCACAAGCCACAAACCTCATTAACAAACAACAACCAGACGTGTCTGAACTGTATAGATCTAATTGTTAGTACTTAATTTAAAAACAATATCCACTTTATCCAGGAAAAAGGACTTATATTCGTTGTGATTTAAGGCTGTTTTGTTTATGAATATATGTCAAAGCCTGTGTGGGGCTGATAATTTTGCGATCATAAATGGCAAACTCGTGGACCCGACCACAAAGTCTTCGGTAACGGACTTCGGCTTTTGATTTCTGAGCCAGGTGCAGTACAAAATCGATTATTTCAACAAATTTTTTCCATAAACTTCGAAAAAAACCACCTGCATATCTTATGAATGTTTAGACAGAGCTGTACCAACAGTTTTTGTTTTAGATCTATTAAAAAAATTCATAGCTGAGATAAAACCCCAGGTCCCACGACAAGTGTTGCACTGGTAATCCTGGAGCCCCATCCGCCACGCATTTCTTTATTTTGTCATCAAATACGGAAAAATATCCCAAAATACTGTTCGAATGGAGAACCTTATCCAATTTCCTAAGAAATGTTTAGTACTTACAAAGTCTGTCTTTCAACCTGGACATAAGAGAAACAACTTCGTCAATACGACTTTCGGAGATCGCACTGTTGGCTGCCATGGTTCGGGAGTCTTTCAATGTCGCATAACGAGTAACGGGTTCATACTACACCCGGGCCTGTGCGTAGCTCGCACGCTCTCTGAAGCTACGCTTCGTATAGGATTAAATTCAGAAAAGAATAAACTTTAATCGCATGGAAAGACGCTATAGTTGCGTTAAATAGATATGGAGATATTAATTCTCAAAGTTTGCCTATTTTTGAGGTGTTTAAACACTAACAAAGGATCATTTTTCATTTAAAAAAATGATAGGGCAATGAAGAACAGGTTTTGACCGTTTGACTGCCATGATTTGCATGAAGGGGACCTGTGTAACCAGTAAAACAGAAAACCATTCGAGGTCACTGTCTTCATAGGGGTTTGAGCAGGCTGAAATTTTGCAACAGGCGGTAAGATTTTTCGGCTGCTTGACACTTTATCCCCTCGTTAGTTCTGTGGTGTTGCTTTCATAACAAAAACAAATGACACAAATCAATAGAGGAAAGATCAATCTTTTTTTACATATCAACAACTTTGTTATTTATGTTCATATATAAGAGTAATTGTCCATGAAAAATGTACAATTTTACCCTCACTGGGAGATTTCCTCCAAAGCTAAAGAGAGGCTGCCCCTACCTGTATATATATATATATATATATAATATATATATATATATATATATATATATAGTGTGTGTGTGTGTGTGTTGTGTTGTGTGTGTGTGTGTGTGTGTGTGTGTGTTTTATTTGAAAAAGGAAAAATATTAAGAAGATATGTGGTACACATGAAAAAGACTAAAAAAGAAAATGAAACATACCCACACCAAAAGATGTGTGTGAGGGTGTGTGGGTGTATGTGTGTGTGTGTGTGTGTGTGAGGGGTGTGGCATGTGTGTGGGGGGGGGGGGGGTAGGTGGGTGGGGATGTGTGTGTAGACTAAAGAACTGAAACACATGAGTATGAGTGTTTGATTTTTGAAAAAAACAAAACTGAAAATGGTTATCCCGACTCCCTTCTAAACATTGCTACATGCATTATGTAAAAAAAAAACATATAATCAAAAGACTTTTACACATTCCATATTAAACCAGTTGTTATTGCATTTGTCCAGGAAAGTTGTCTTATTGGTTGTAGTTTGAATATTTCCAAGTCTTTCAAACAATTTCCTTTTATTAATGACAGGCAGTGGTTGTTGATGTACAGATGCTGTGAAATGAAGTGAGGGGGGGGGGGGGGGGGCATAGGCACAAATTCAATATCATTCTGTCCAGGGTGCTAAGTTTAGCATGCCCCTTCCTTTCACCTAGTCCAAGTGTGGTCAGTTCCTGCTATAATTAGCACCAGTTGCCCCCAGCTGGGTTGAGATGGGATGAAATAAACAGCAGTTGAAAGGCACTGAATGTGGTGGAAACTGACTGCTGTGGGGTAGAGATAGTGTGTCATAGCCACAAATTCAATAATATTCTGTCCAGGGTGCTATGTTTAGCATGCCCCTTCCTTTCACCTAGTCCAAGTGTGGTCAGTGGGCAGAATGTGGTGACAACTGACTGCTGCAGAGATAGTGTGTGGGCGTGTGTGTGTGTGTGTGTGGGGGGGGGGGGGGGGGATTCATTGACATGTTACATATTCTGTGGCAGTTGCTGATGCTGGTATCTTTCTATACACACAAGGGGGTGGGGTGTAAAATGTACCACCTTTTATGAACATTTCCTTGCTGAAGATACACACAAAAAATATGCATTTTGCTTGTAAGTGTTGCTAATATTCATTGTTTACTGCATTCTCATCAGAAGATTCATCTAAGACAAAAGGAAGCACATACATGTGGACAAAAAGACAAAACATACACATATTTTCGATACCCCTTTAGCATTTAGTGATAAAACTATGAAAGAGAGGTAGAAAGAACTCCAGTCCTTGATATTACTAGTACTCTAACAAACAAGGAAGGAGGGTGCAGGATGGTTAGAATTCGCTGCCAATATGGAAACCGGGAGTATCTGGGTTCCTACCCAGCCTCGCCCTTTCTTCCCAGTTTGACAAAATAATCGAACTGAATGTCAAAGTCATCCAGATGAGACTCGAAACCGAGGCCGTGTGCAAATGTACGCAGAACATCTTGCGCACATGTTAAAATCCCGTTCGGCCTTTCAGAAGAGCAGGCCATTGTGTGCCGGTAGGAACGGATGACCAAATTATAACAAACAAGCATGCACACAGGTGTTGTGTTTAGACACCACCCTGAGGAAAAATTGGGAGTCTGAGTCCCAGGGCGGCTCGGGCTGTAGGTATATGGCAACGTTCTGGTGGCTCCTGCAACGGTATTGGAACCATTCGTATCGGGCATTGCCTTTCCAATGGATCATTCCAGTGCCTGGAGAGGGGGGTCTGCTGCATGGGTAACAGCTTGCCCTCCATGCATACATGCCCAGGATTTGAGCTCTAAAGACTAGAGCGCAACTCCATAGTCTTAGGAGACTGATGGGTGCCTACTACTACTACTACTACTACTACTACTACTACTACTACTACTACTACTACTACTACTACTACTACTACTACAAACAAACACATAGCACATAGAGGAACTTTAACATGTATAGAACAAAACACATCCTGTCACCTTGATTCTAGCAACATTCATGACCTGTTGTTGTTGTTGTTATTGTCGTTGTTGTTACAGATGACTTCAGTTCTCCAACATGACCCAGGGCAACCCAGCAAAGCCAACATCAAGACAGAGGACTCTTCAGCACAGACCAACACAGCTGTCAACACAGATGTTGTGACTGAACATGAACATGTCCAACACTTGCTTGAGACAAGTGGATTCCCAGAACAGACAACTGTACACTTTCAGAACATAAAGTGCAAGCTGGAAACCACTGGGTACTGGTGCACTAAAGCAGAGGATATTGGAAATGTTCCCACTGGCTGTACATGTAACTTTAACAACACTGCAGATATTCATGATACAAAAGAAGGTGTAACTGTTGCTGCTGAATATGGGATCCTTGGTACAGGTGTTTCTTTCCCAGGTGAAGTCAAACTGATCAAGGAAACATGTGACTTCACTGTATGTGTTCACAAATCCCTGTTGTCCATGGTGTTATGGACAGGCGTGGTGTTGAAGAGCTGAAGAATAATATAGAGACATTCTTACAGATTGCAAATGAAATCAGGAAAGACATATCCAGACACAGCAGAGCTGAGTATGGTCACATCACAAAAGACAACTGTGACACAACTGAAAGGAAGGCAGCAGGAATTGTACAAACTCAAGACAATCAATGCACATGCAGTAGGTGTGGTGAGGTTTACATCTGTAATTTTTGGGTGAAAAAGCATCTTTCAGGTTGCAGGGAATTTAAGCCATACCTCTGTGAAAAGTGTGCAGCTTCTAGTCAGACATCAGACTGTAGAAGGCAGGTAAACCTGGAAACAATACCCGACAGTGGAGAAGGCACTGAACAAAACACTGCTGTCAACAGTCCTATGGGAAGACATAGAATACAAAAGACATACTCGTGTGATGACTGTGGAAAAGTGTTCACCACTAAACATAGGTTAAAAGAACACAGGCAAATTCATACAGGGCAAAAGACATGTACATGCACAGACAATGGAAGAAGCTTTGGAAGGAAAAGTCATTTTGACAGACACATGAAAACTAACATAAAAGAAAACACTTTGAAGTGCAATGAATGTGGACAGGTTTTCATGTCAAAATGTAATTTACATAGTCACAGACAAACACTTACAGGGACCAAGACTTACAATTACACTGACTGTGAGCAAACATTGAATGAACAATGCAATGCAAACAGAAACAACACAAGTACACAACAGAAGGATGGTAACCAATCTTCACACAACAGTGATGAAACAATAACAAATAGCAAGTCAGCTCAATGCACCTCTGAAAAAAGAAAAATGTTGAAAGACGAAGAAGAAGACAGGTGCAAAATAACTACACAGTACCATAACCTGGCAAACAAGGATGACTTTATACCTGATGACTTAGGTGAGGTGAAAGATGTTGACTGTGACACAACTCAGAGGAAACAGACTGCTACAGAAGGAGACCTGATAGTTTGTACAAAGAAAAAATCTCACTTATGTGAGTATTGTGGAAAACTACTTGATAAGAAAAGCATGCTAGAAAGGCACATGGAAGTCCACACAAGAGAAAGTCCATACAGGTGTTCACATTGTGAGAAGTCATACAAACGCAACATAC
>CM060346.1:4690141-4692641 GCA_030674155.1 Stramonita haemastoma
AGCTCCTGCCATTATTTTAAACATCATTATGCCTTTGTTATATTTCAGTCTTTGTTGTAGGGGGAGAATACTTAACTGAGTGAAATCCACTTCAAGTAAGGTTGTTTTCTTCAGAAGGATAAGTTTGAGAGCACGTTTATATAGGCTTAATAATGGTTTCATAGTGTTTGCACTGGCAGAATCCCAGAGGGTTGAAGCATAGTCTATTGAGGATTGTATATAAGCTTGAAAAATAATTTCTTTGAATGGGTTAGTCTAGGAAATGTTTAATTTTAGTCAACTGGTATACTCTTTGGGACAAGTATTTGCATAGATGAGATATGTGGTAGAACCAGCTGAGGTTTTCATCAATTGTTATTCCTAGAACTTTGTGATGAGAGGTTTGTTCGATTGCTTCTTTTCTTATGTGGATTGGAAACTGTTTTGGGGGTAAATTTTGTCGCTTTTGTCTGGTGGTGATCAGCATGCATTTTGTTTTTTGGGGGTGAATAGACATGTGGTTCAGTTCTGTCCATTTGACAAGATCATTACAGCTTTGTTGTAATGTGGTTGTAAGAGAGTCAATGTCGTTATGGCTCGTATGTATGGTTGTGTCATCAGCAAATAGTTCACATTTGGATTTGATATGTAGAGGAAGGTCATTTATGTATAATGAAAAGAGAATCGGTCCTAGTATTGATCCCTGTGGTACTCCATAGTGAATAGGTTTTAGATTGGATGTGGATGTAGTTGTTGAGACACACTGTTTTCTGTTTTTAAGATAAGAAGCAAGTAGTTCTAGACTATTTGATGATAGATTATACAGGTCTAGCTTTCTGATGAGAAGTGTGTGGTCAATTGTATCAAATGCTTTTTTGAAATCTACAAATAATACTCCACAAAATTTACTTTCATTAATGTTTGATAGCCAATTGTCTATGAGACTAGTCAGTGCAGTATGACACGAGTGATTTTGTCTGAATCCTGATTGGTTAGGGGAAGTAGGTTGTTAGTGTCTATATGATGGACTAAGTGTTTATTTATATGTTTTTCGAGGGGTTTTGAAAGGAGGGATATAATGGAGATTGGCCTATAGTTTGAAGGATCTGAAGTGTCACCAGATTTGTAGATGGGGATAACTTTAGCAGTTTTGAAGGCATTGGGGAAATAGTTTTTATCAAGACATTGGTTATATATATATGTTAGAGTCTCAGTGATAACTGGAGCTGACAGTTTTAGAATTCTGCTGTCTATTCCATCGAAGCCTCTTGTCCTGGATTGTTTGAGGTGAATTAGATAACTATAGACTTCAAAAATAGAAATAAATGGTATGTGGAGTTTTGAAGGAATATGCTTTTCTTGGCAGTATTGTCTTAGTGTGTTTAGGTTATTGGATTTTGAATCATCATTGCTAACAACGTTAGTAGAAACGTTTATGAAGTGATTGTTGAGTTGTTCAGCAGTAACATCTTTGATTACATTTGATTTGGAAGATGATTGTTTGTTCGTTATTTGATTTATGGCCTTCCAAATAATTTTTGAGTTTTGTTTTGAAGATAGTAAATCTTGGAAATATTTCTTTTTTTCTTGACGTTTCTGGGAGTTTATGGCATTTCGTAATCTTTTTGACTCTTCATGATATTTATGTTTTTTTTAAGAAATCTCTAAGATAGCATGTCTCTACTAGTTCTTTTGTAAGCCAAGACGGTTTGGGGGCATGTTTGACCCTTCTGGTTTTTAGTGGAGCATGTTTATTGTAAATTTCAGTGAAAGTTTTTATCCAAAAATCGATAGCCAAGTCTGGATCAGTAATGTTGAATGTTTCTGAGAGCATAGAGTTACTTAGTTCGAGAAGGAAAAGCTGTTCATTGAATTTAGCAAAGGAACGATATGTTAAGGTTTTATGGCCAGGTTTGGGAATTTTTGTTCCTTTTTTAGACCAAGTAGTACAGACAGGGTAGTGATCGCTGCAGTTATAGACAGGGACACATGTTTCTATGATGTTTTTAGGATTTGATACGTAAATGTGGTCAATTATAGTGCTTGAATTTGGTGTAACTCTTGTAGGTAAACTAACTAGTTGGTGAAGGTTGAATGAATTAGTAATTTGCGTCCATGCATTATTTACTTTTGTTACATCGATGTTAAAATCACCTAGTAGTATCACTTCCCTGGATTCTAATAGGACTACGTTCATCATTGCATCAAACTTGTCTATCCAATTTTTTCTTTCTGCTGGATTCCTATAGCAGAATCCCACTGCTATAGGTGGTGAACCTTTCATGGAGACTTCAAGCCAGACAGATTCTACATCATAATGTTCTAGATGGATGAGACGCTTGAACGTTGTAGATTCACTATAAGAGAGAGAGAGAGAGGACAGAGACAGAGACAGAGACAGAGAGACAGAGAGACAGAGAGACAGACAGAGACAGAGAGACAGAGAGACAGAGACAGAGACAGAGAGACAGAGAGAGACAGAGAGAGACAGAGACATAGAGAACAATGATGGATGAACAAA
>CM060346.1:4697641-4715141 GCA_030674155.1 Stramonita haemastoma
CAGACAGAGAGACAGACACAGAGAGACAGAGAGAGAGAGAGACAGAGAGAGATAGAGAAAAAGAGTATGAATGAATGAAGGAATAATCTTTATTTTTGAAGGGTTACAGAGTAAATATTACTTACTTATTTTTCATCTGGCCCTTGCCCTGATGAGGGAATATAAGTCAGAATTTTTTTTAAAGGGTAACAGCAAACCCCCTACCCCCACAATCCAGCATCACCACCACCACCAGTTCAACCTGTATTTTAAAAAATAAGATGAGATACATTCAACAAAATGCATAATCTCTAACTGGAGCATTGATAATTACTTGTACAGGAGAGAAAGGTGTGTGTGTGTGTGTGTGTGTGTGAGAGAGAGAGAGAGAGAGAGAGAGAGAGAGAGAGAGACAGAGACAGAGAGACAGAGAGACAGAGAGACAGAGAGAGACAGAGAGAGGTGGGGGAGGGGGCTGTCAATGTAGACTGCATCACGAATTTTCTGGAAGTTCTGTGCTAGGAATTCCTTTCTTTCTCACTGTGTCTGCCTTGGTCCTTTTCACCCTTCTGGTCCATTTTCTGCCTTCTTGATTCATTCATCTTTTGTACTCTTTATTTTAATAATGGCGTGTTGAATGTAATTGATTCTGAATAAACTTTTTTTTAAATTAATAAACCTTTTAAGAACGATTATGATATGGCTATGATCATAGTTATAAGATTGATTTAGGTATTAAAATATATAAGTCCCAAAATATGTGCCTTACAGCCTAAAGATTCCTTTTGTGTTCTGTTATAGGCCTAAGATATTTAAAATTCAAGGCATATATTTCTCTTAGAATGAACTTTATTGTTGACATGCCTGCAAACCTGTGAATGTGTGTGTGTGTGTGTGTTGTGTGTGTGTGTGTGTGTGTGTGTGTGTGTGTGTGTGTGTGTGTGTGTGTGTGTGTGTGTGTGAAGGGCCACCTGGACACTAAAAATAGACACAAATCCGACAAAAGAGGATGAAAAAGTAGGCTTACTTACTGTCTGACAAACGGCAAGAATGTTTACATCCAAGCCCATACCCCAGCAGAAAACCTCACACATTCAAAACACTGTTGAGTCTCAAGGGGGCTTCTGTGTGCAGGGGTGGGGGTGGGGTGGAGGGGGCTTCCACCTACTGTTGGAAGTAGCAAGGCAGGACGAAAAGACTAAAAATACTGTGGCAAGGGGAAAGGGATAGCGGAGAGGGCTCATTTCGCGCTCTTTTAGATAGGTTTATATGGGCAGAGCAGGATACACGAAAAAGCTTTTATATACAGGGCAAATTGTGTGTTGATGGTGCTTTGCACTGATTGGTGGTAATTTCAGTACACCAGTTAGAGTGTCTTGTGTGTGTGTATGTGTGTTTGTGTGTGTATGAATGTGGTGTCTCTTTGGAAAGGCTTCTGTAGCTTATTCATGGGAGGGTGTGTATGCATGCGCGCGTTCGTGCGTTTGCTGGTGTTCGTGTGTGCGATTGTTTTTGTTTGTGGGTGTGGAGGAGACCCTGCAGATTGCTGTGGTGCATGATATTGTATGATATTATTATTTGATGTGTGTTGCCGGGCATTTGGGTACACTGTACCTGTTGTTTACGACAAACGTGGCTATGTACAAGCGGTGGTTGCCATCGTCGGGCTGTGGTGTCGCCACAAGTCAAACGCCACAACATCAAAAATGGCTGTAAAGTTTGTCTTGCATAGAGGTAGATAGAGTCTTGGTGCCGTGGGCTCTGTAAACTGCGGAAAAGTGCGGGTGGCAAGGGCCCGAAAACGGCGTTTTCGTCACATCTTTGGAAATGCTTCTTTACCTTATTCATGGGAGGTGTGTATGCTGCGTGCGTGCGTGCGTTCGTGGTGTTTGTGTGTGCGATTTTGTTTGTTGTACGTGTGGAGGAGACCCTGCAGATTGCTGTGGTGCATGATATTGTATGATATTATTATTGATGTGTGTTGTAGGGGTCATTATTGCGTCACATTTTGTCGAGATTTTGCTCATTCACAGTGTGTGTGTCTGTTTGGTTTTTTTCGGGGGGGGTGGGGGGGGGATGCAAGCGGTTTCTGTTTGTTGTACGTTTGTGTGTGTATGAATGTGGTGATTGCTGTGGTGCATGATATTGTATGATATTTTTATTATTTGATGTGTGTTGTGGGGGTCATTTATGCGTACACTGTACCATGTTTCTTTCGACAAACTTGGCTATGTTATGGGGTTGCCATCTTCGGGGCTGTGGGGTCGCATAAGTCCAGCGCACACACTTCAAACATGATTGTAAAGTTTGTATTGCATAGGTGAATAAAGTCTTGCTGCCGTGGGCTTGGAACTGATTAAATAGTGGGGTGGCAAGGGCCGAAAACGGCGTTTTCGTCACATCTTTGGAAAGGCTTCTGTAGCTTATTCATGGGAGGGTGTGTATGCATCGCGCGTGCGTGGTTTGCTGGTGTTCGTTTGTGTGCGATTGTTTTTGTTTGTGGGTGTGGAGGAGACCTGGTGATTGCTGTGGTGCATGATATTGTATGATATTTATTATTTGATGTGTGTTTGCCGGGGTTCATTTTGGGTACACTGTACCATGTTTGTTTACGACAAACGTGGCTATGTACAAGCGGGGTTGCCATCTTCGGGGCTGTGGTGTCGCCACAAGTCAAACGCCACACACATCAAAAGGGTTGTAAAGTTTGTCTGCATAGAGTAGAATAGAGTCTTGGTGCCGTGGGCTCTGTAACTCGGAAAAGTGCGGGTGGCAAGGGCCCGAAAACGGCGTTTTCGTCACATCTTTGGAAATGCTTCTGTAGCTTATTCGTGGGAGGGTGTGTATGCATACGCGCGTGCGTGCGTTCGCTGGTGTTCGTGTGTGTGCGATTTTTTTTTTTTTGTGAGTGTGGAGGAGACCCTTCAGATTGCTGTGGTGCATGATATTTTATGATATTATTATTTGATGTGTGTTGCCGGGGTCATTTTTGGTACACTGTACCCTGTTTCTTTGCGACAAACTTGGCTATGTACAAGCGGGTTGCCATCTTCGGGGCTGTGGTGTCGCCACAAGTCAAACGCCACACACATCAAAAATGGTTAGGCATTACGGTGCCGTAGAGTCCTGTTGCCTTGGAGTCTGTAACCTGCAAATTTTTAGGCAGGACGGGCCTTAAAACGGCTCTTGGGTTCCCGTCTTTGCCCCAAACCGCACTTTTTTGGCAGGGGGGTCGGTATGCATGCGCGCACGCGCGCGCGCGCGTTTGTGTTTTTCAGTGCATTTGTTTGTGTGCGGCATATGTCGAGGACCCTGCAGTTTGCCCATGGTGCATCATATTGCTGTATATTGTCATTATTTTTGGGTGCCCTGCTTGGTTTTCGGTGCGTACACTGTACCAATTTCCTTGCCTCAAACAGCTTTCTCAGCTCTTGAGGGCTGTCAGTGTCGCCACAAGTCCGGCACACACACGTCGGAGATAGGTAGGGGGCGAGTATGCAAACGATAGCCATATTTTTTGGTGCCTTGGGGTCTGTATCCGTGCAAAAGTTGGGGCAGGACGGGCCTGAAAACGGCTGTTTGGGTCCCGTCTTTGCCCCAAACCGCACCTTTTTGGCAGGGGGTTGGGTATGCATGCGCGCACGCGCACGCGCACGCGCACGCGCGTGGTGTTTGTCAGTGCGTTTGTTTGTGTGCGCGCTTGTGGCGGGGACCCTGCAGTTTGCCCTGGTGCATCATATTGCTGTATATTGTCATTTTTGTTTTGCGCCCTGCTTGGTTTTCGGTGCGTACACTGTACCAGATTTCCTTGCCTCAAACTAGCTTTCTCAGCTCTTGAGGGCTTCGGTGTCGCCACAAATCCCGCGCCACACAGTCGGAGATTGTAGAGGGGCGAGTATGCATACGGTGCCATATTGTCTTGGTGCCTTGGGGTCTGTAACCGTCAAAATGTCGGGGCAGGACGGGCCTGAAAACGGCTCTTTGGGTCCCGTCTTTGCCCCAACCCGCACCTTTTTGGCAGGGGAGTGGGTATGCATGCGCGCATGCGCGCAAGTGCTGGTTTTTGTCAGTGCGTTTGTTTGTGTGTGAGCATGTGGCGGGGACCCTGCAGTTTGCCCTGGTGCATCATATTGTTGTATATTGTCATTATTTTGGGGCGCCTCGCTTGGTTCTCTGGCCGTAAACTGTACCAGATTTCCTTGCCACAAACTAGTTTCTCAGCTCTTGAGGGTGTCGGTGTCGCCAAAAGTCCGGCGCCACACACGTCAGAGATGTAGGGGAGCGAGTATGCATATGGTGCCATATTGTCCTGGTGCCTTGGGGTCTGTAACCGTGCAAAAGTTGGGGCAAGATGGGCCTGAAAACGGCTCTTTGGTCCTGTCTTTTCCCCAAACCGCACCTTTTTGGTAGGGGGTTGGGTATGCATGTGCGCACGTGCGCGCGTGCTGTGTTTGTCACTGCGTTTGTTTGTGTGCGCGCATGTGGGGGGACCTCAATAGTAATGAAATGTTTTGAAAGAATTATTCTGAAACGGCTTCTTTTCTCCACTTCCTCATATCTGGATCCTCTTCAATTTGCATACAAAGCCAACAGAAGCACAAATGATGCCACAATTACCTTGCTGCACAATACATACTCACACCTAGAGAAATCTGACTCTTTTGTTCGTATACTTTTCATTGACTTCTCCTCTCCTTTAATACAATTCAGCCCCATCTCTTAGCCCTAAAACTGCTTTCAATTAAACGTCTGTCCACGACTCATTCTCTGGATAATGAGCTTTTTAACTAATCGTACACAGTTCGTCCGTTTTCAAAAAGCAATATCTACTGAAAGATCAACTTCTACTGGCTCTCCCCAAGGCACTGTTCTGTCCCCATCCTTTTCTCCCTTTATACTAATGACTGCACTGGCTCTGATCTTGTACCATTAATAAAATATTCGGATGACTCTGCTCTGGTAGATTTGTCTAATTTCCATGTCATGTATCTTAAACAAGTTGAGGAGTTTTCCTCCAGGTGCAAACAGAACTGCCTTGACTTAAATGTTGAAAAAACTAAAGAGATGTTAATTGATTTTCGCAAAAACCCTGAGCCCATACCGAACCTTTGTATTGATGGTGTAGGGGTTGAACGTGTGCAACAATACAAATATCTAGGTACTATTATTGATGATAAACTGAACTTTACTGCTAACACAGATCTCTTGAATAAGAAATGCCATTCTCGCATCTTTTTCCTTCAGAAACTCCGGAGTCTTCAAGTGAATGTTAAAGTTCTACAGAATTTCTATCGATGCTTTATTGAGTCTGTCCTTTCCTTCTCTTTAATTTGCTGGTACAGAAGCCTGACTGTAAAAAACAAAAGTGTTGTGAACAAAATTGTTACAAGATGTGGCAAAATTGTGGGCTGTGAGCAAATGAAACTGAATGATTTGTATGAATGCCGTGTGAGAGACAAAGCAAAAAAGATTTTAAGTGATGGTACTCATGGGCTAGCAAAATATTTCGAACTTTTGCCTTCTCAAAAGCGCTACAGAGTACCTAAGTTTAAAACCTTGCGATATAAAAATAGTTTTATTCCCACCTCAATTCTGCTGCTTAATGAGAGCATGTAAAAAAAAAATCTGATCAAACCCAAAGCAGAAGAGAGAGAGAGAGAGAGAGAGAGAGAGAGAGAGAGAGAGAGAGAGAGAGAGAGAGAGAGAGAGAGAGAGAGAGAGAGAGAGAGAGAAGAGGAGACAGAGAGACAGAGACAGAGAGACAGAGAGACAGGAGAGAGCAGAGGAGAGGAACAGAGAGAGAGAGACAGAGAGAGAGAGACAGAGAGAGAGAAGACCAGAGAGAGAGAGAGAAGAGAGAGAGAGAGAGAGAGAAGAGAGAGAGAGAGAGAGAGAGAGAGAGAGAGAGAGAGAGAGAGAGAGAGAGAGAGAGAGAGAGAGGAGAGAGAGAGAGAGAGGAGAGAAAAGAAAAGCAAGAGATGGAAGGGTGGTGGGGGTGAAACAGAGCTCAGCTAGGAAAGGGACGGGACAATGTAAAGCATAGGGAGGCCCTTTTTTTTAATGTCTTTTCATATCATACAATATGTTTTAGAAATTATTTGTTTTATGCCATAAAAATGTGTGGGCGTGTTATTATCTTAGACTGTGCTTAACATTGTAATAAAAGATTGTTTGTTATTTTCATTGATATTTGTCTTATCATGCGACTATTTTTAACAAGTTGAATGATTTGATATCAATTATGGTTTATTTCACTAAAAATGTGTGCACATGTATGCAGTGTTTCAAACAGTGCGCGTGCGCGCGCGCGCGCGCGGTGTGTGTGTGTGTGTGTGTGTGTGTGTGTGTGTGTGTGTGTGTGTGTGTGTGTGTGTGTGTGTGTGTGTGTGTGTGTGTGTGAATGCGTGAGCAAACTGGTGTGCGTAGGAATGGTTGAGATTTTGTTTTGGTGGTTTATGACTGGGTGAGGTATTGTTGAGTTGTGGGTGATTTTTATATTATGATATGTGCGACTTTTTTTTTTTTTTCTTTTTTTTCCATGATGTTACTTTTTACATGTTTGCTTTTTATGTGTGGCATGTAACCCGCGTGAATTTCTCTATGAGATAATAAAGTATTTTTGAATTTGAATTTGAATTTGACCTTGCAGTTTCCCCTGGTGCATCATACTGCTGTATGTTGTCATTATTTTTGTGCACCCTGCTTGCTTTTCGGTGCGTACACTGTACCAGATTTCCTTGCCACAAACTAGCTTTCTCAGCTCTTGAGGGCGTCGGTGCCGCCTCAAGTCCGGCGCCACATACGTCGGAGATGGTAGGGAAGCGGGTATGCATACGGTGCCGTATTGTCCTGGTGCCTTGGGGTCTGTAACCGTGCAAAAGTCGGGGCAGGACGGGCCTGAAAACGGCTGTTTGGGTCCCGTCTTTGCCCCAAACTGCACCTTTTTGGCAGGGGGGTGGGTATGCAGGCGCGCACACGCGCGCACACTGGTGTTTGTCAGTGCGTTTCTTTGTCTGCGCGCATGTGGCAGGGACACTGCAGTTTGCTATAGTGCATCATATTGCTCTGTATTGTCATTATTTTTGTGCACCCTGCATGGTTTTCGGTGCGTACAATTTACCTGATTTCCTCGCCAAAACAGCTTTCTCAGCTCTCGAGGGCGTCGATGTCGCCACAAGTCCGGCGCAACACAAGTCGGAGATGGTAGGGGAGCGAGTATGCATACGGTGCCATATTGTCCTGGTGCCTTGGGGTCTGTAACCGTGCAAAAGTCGGGGCAGGACGGGCCTGAAAACGGCTCTTTGGGTCCCGTCTTTGCCCCAAACCGCACCTTTTTGGCAAGGGGGTGGGTATGCATTCGCGCACGTGCGCGCGCGCTGGTGTTTGTCAGTGAGTTTGTTTGTGTGCGCACATCTGGTGAGGACCCTGCAGTTTGCCCTGGTGCATCATATTGCTGTATATTGTCTTTTTTTTGCGCCCTGCTTGGTTTTCCGTGCGTACACTACCCGATTTCCTTGCCTCAAACTAGCTTTCTCAGCTCTCTCGGGCTGCGGTGTCGCCACAAGTCTGGCGCCACACATATGGAAGATGGTAGGGGATGGTGCCTGCATGGAGTGCGATGTTGTCGTTGTGCCTGGGGCTCCGGAAACATGCAAATGTTGGGGCAGGACGGGCCAGAAAATGGCTCTTTGGGTCCCGTCTTTGCCCCAAACCGCACACACACACACACACACACACACACACACACACACACACACACACACCCCACCTTTGTTTGTTTGTTTGTTTGTTTGTTTGTTTGAGAGAGAGAGAGAGAGAGAGAGACAGACAGACAGACAGACAGACATATAGACAGAGAGAGACAGACAGACTGAAAGACAGAGACAGAGACATACAGAGAGAGAAAGAGCGAGAGCGAGAGCGAGAGAGAGAGAGAGAGAGAGAGAGAGAGAGAGAGAGAGAGAGAGAGAGAGAGATTTGATTTGATTTGATTTGATTTATTCTTTTATATCGAGGATAATGGAATAAGTACCCTTGTGATTTTTTGCATCCAGTCCTCGTGTGTATGCAGTTTTGTAAATGTCATCTGTTCCCACCGGCACATGATGGCCTACTCTTACGAAAAGCGGAACAGGATTTAACGTGTGCGCAAGATGTTCTGCGTGCGTTCGCACACGAGTCCTCGGATTATAGTCTCATCCGAGGGACTTGTGGGGAGAGTGGAGTCAGCACTGATGTTAACTCCAGGAGAAAAATCGCCTCGACCGGAATCGAACCCGGCCGGGTTGTCAAAATTCCAGCGCAACGTTCTGATCACAAGGCTATCCGTCCCCCCAGAGAGAGAGAGAGAGAGAGAGAGAGAGAGGAGAGAGAGAGAGAGAGAGGAGAGGAGAGAGAGAGGGGGAGGAGAGAGAGAGAGAGAGAGATGGGGGGGGAGAGGAAGAGAGAGAGAGAATAGAGAGGAGAGAAAGAGAGAGAAAATGAGAGAGAGAGAAGAGAGGGAGGAGGAGAGAGAGAGAGAGAGAGAGAGAGAGAGAGAGAGAGAGAGAGAGAGAGAGAGAGAGAGAGAGAGAGAGAGAGAGAGAGAGAGAGGAAGGCAAAGGCAAGGCAAGGCAAGGCAAGGCAAGGGCAAATTCTTTTATTCGAGGATAATAGAGAAGCACTTGTGTGCTTTTTTGCATCCAGTCTCCGCCCTTTTCAGGGATAACAGCAAGATAAAAAGATAACCTCAATTAAACAAGAACAATTATAATGATTCAAATACCAAGAGCAAGAAACCATACTAAGCATCAAACAACAGGTAAGAAATAAGACAGAGATACAATAATAAGGTAATGATATGAAAAGGCACTCATTCAGAAACGAAAATAAGAAGTAAGAATCAATGATAATTTTAATTTGAATAATAAAAAAGCGCAATAATTAAAAAGCAAACATGAGAATATGATAGGTTAAATGACTTAAAATATCAATCTACCACCATCTATCATCAAGATACGTTATATAAGACATTACATTTTGATAAAGGGGGAGAAAGAGAAAAAAAAGAAGAAAAAAAGAGAAGAAGATAAAGAAAACAACAACAAAAACCAAACAAACAAAAAACAAACAGCAACAAAATCAAACTAACAAACACCCTCCACCACACACACACACACACACACACAGCACACAGACACACACACAGACACACACACAGGCACACACACAGGCACACACACACACACACACACACACACACACACACACACACACACACACTCACTCACTCACAGTTCAAGCAAGTATATCAGGTTACAATATCATCCATTCTACATTCATACTTTAAGTATAAAAAAAAAAAAAAAACAAGCAAACAAAATAAACCCAGAAAAAACCAGGAACAAACACCCTAAGAATTGATACACAATATATCAACAAAGTAAAAGATGTAAGTCATGACATTTTTATAAGAGGGGAGACGAAAAAAAGACAGAAACAAAAACAAAGTTCAAAGCAAAACAACAACAACAACTAAAAAAAAAAACAAATAAAAACAAACAAAAAAACACCCAGCAAACAGATACACACACATATACACACAGATGCGAGAGAGAGAGAGAGAGAGAGAGAGAGAGAGAGAGAGAGAGAGAGAGAGAGAGAGAGAGAGAGAGAGAGAGAGAGAGAGAGAGAGGATGGAGAGAAGACAGACAGACAGACAGACAGACAGACAGACATACAGAGAGAGACAGACACACATACAGAGACACACCACACACATACACACACATACACACACGTGCGCGCGCGCGCCCGCACACACACAATTTTCTTAGAGAGAGAGAGAGAGAGAGAGAGAGAGAGAGAGAGAGAGAGAGAGAGGAGAGAGAGAGAGAGAGAGAGAGAGAGAGAGAGAGAGAGAGAAGACAGACAGACAGACAGACAGACAGACCAGAAGACAGACAGACACGAGACAGACAGACAGACAGACAGACAGAGACATACAGAGAGAGACAGACACACAGACAGAGGATAGAGAGGACGGACACACATACAGAGAGAGAGAGAGAGAGAGAGAGAGAGAGAGAGAGAGAGAGAGAGAGAAGAGAGAGAGAGAAGATCCACACCCTGTCCACCCACACCCACAGACCCAAGCTGCCAAAACAACAAAGAAAATCAGCATTTCTCATTACAGTAGAATTTATTTGTGACATTAAAAAAAAACATAAAAAATCATATAAATAATTATACTTTTTCTACACAACAAACAAACCTTAACAACAAAGAAATCAGCATTTTTCGCTAGGGTAGAAATTATTCTGTGACATTAAAAAAAAAAACATAAAAAGGTTATAAACAATCAAATTTTTAATAAACAAGCAAACCTTAACAACAAAGGAATCAGCATTTCTCACTACAGTAGATTTTAATCTGTGACATTAAAAAGACATAAAAAGTCATATAAGCAATTATATATTTTTCTTCACAACAAACAAATGTTAAAGAAATCAGCATTTTTCACTACAGTAGAATTTATACTGTGACATTTTAAAACAATTAAAAAGTCATATAAACATTTACATTTTTCTACACAAGCAAACCTTAACAACAAAGTAATCAGCCTTTCTCAGTACATTAGAGTTTATTCTGTGACATTTGAAAACACATAAAAAGTCATATAAACAATTACATTCATTTCTGCACAACAAGCAAACCTACTCCAACTGACGTTCTTTATAAAATCAAAACAAAACAATTAAAAAAAAAATCACCCCAGACCATTTAATGTGATATAAAAAAAAAAAATAGCCCATCTCCCCATACACGTTCCACAGCACAGTGCAAATTACGTTTTTCTTATTTTGCTTGGTTTCATTGATTTATTTTTTAAAGAACAGATTTTTCTCAAAAAGAGAAACACACTGGCACATTATACCCATTACTAGATTAAAACAGATATAGCATAAATCTTTCACAAGAATTTTTTTACAATTTAAGTTTGATGTGTTGGTGAAAAATCTGCCATCAGTCTTCCAACAGAAGATCAATACACAGATCTTCCACATTTGATGTGATTAAAGAAAAAAAAAGAAGAAAAAGTAAAGACCCCCTGCTCACCACACTGTCCACACCATTATACAGCCTGTATTTTTCTCTCCCATTCTTCATTTGATTCCTTTAAAAAAATAAACAAAAACAAAAACAAACTCGCAGGCACACTTTACACACTATAAGACATATAGCATTAAGATGAAAATTGATAAAACTCCATACACACTGGGACTGGATGTAAAAAAAACAGCGCATGAATCCTTATTCCATTATCCTCGAAATAGAAGAAAAGGAATAAGATAGATGTGTTGGGGTAAATTCTGCCATCAATCTTCCAGCAGAAGATCACTACACAGATCTGCCACCAACATCATCTAAAGTCATTTCACAGAATATCAATGCCCATCACAGCACAAGCTTTCTTTTTGTTTTTTAAATCTGATGTGATTTAAAAAATGATAATAAAAAAGAAAACGTGTTCTGGCACACTTTCAACACTATTATACAAGTTACTAGATCCAAATTTTTCTTTGCTGTTTACATTTAATCTCATTGTTATAAAAAAAAAAAAAGCCACATACACACGTTTTATCCTGTACTATGCATACAATTATTCAAATAGCAATGGAAATTACATCACCAGCTTTCTTTTTGTTTTCAGATTTGATGGGATTAAAAAAAAAAAAAAAAAGAAAGAAAACATCCTGCTAGGTGTTTTATACACTATTATGCAACATATATTTACCTTGTTAAATTACATTGGATCTCATTACTTCGAAAAAAGTAAAAGCAGCCACGCAGACACATTTTATCTAAAACTACAACATCATTTTTCGTTAGATGTGTTGGTGTAAAATCTGCCATCAATCTTCCAGCAGAAGATCAATACACAGATCTGCCACCAACATCATCTTAAGTCCTTTCACAGAATGTTCAATGCCAATCACAGCACAAGCTTTCTTTCTGTTTTCACAGGTGATGCGATTAAAAAACAAAAAAACAAAACCTCTCCTACACATTTACACTATTACACAGCATTCTACATTTTCTTGACTTCCAATGCACATTATAATTTAAAAAGAAAGACAAAACAAACCACATACTATACATAAAATCATTAAAATTTCGATGGCAATCACAGAACAAGCTTCGTTTTTTTATTTCAAATTTGAAGTGATCAAAAAAAAGAAAACCTTTCCCAAAGAAAGGGGAAAAAAACAGGCACATTTTATCCAATCCTATTCTTAAAATCATATACCTTTAGTCTTTCATTCATTTTTTTCGTTAGATGTGTTGGTGTAAAATCTGCCATCACTCTTCCAGCAGAAGATCAATACACAGATCTGCCACCAACATCATCTAAAGTCATTATTAAAAAAATATATATATTCACGAACAAACAAAAACAACACAGGCACATTTGCACTCTCCACCTCGCCCCCCAAAAAAACAACAACAACAACAGCAAACAAACAAACAAAAACAACAACAACAAAGAAACAACAACAACCAAAAAAGCAACAAATACTGGCACATGTGTCCTCTGCTCCTGTAAAAAAAAAAAACCCACACACAGACATTTACCCTCATCCCCCACTAAAAAAACAAAAGCGCATTATTTTTCCCTCCTCCCCCCCCCCCCCCCAAAAAAAAAAAAACCAACCAAACACGCAGACACATTTACCCTCTTCCCCTAAAAAAAACCCCACCAGGCTCATTATTTTACCCCTCCCCAAAAAAAACAAACAAACAAAACAACAACAAAAAACACACACAGGCACATTAAAATTTACCCTCTCCTCCCTCCCAAACCCCCCCAACACGGGCACATTTATCCTCCCGCCCCTTAGAAAAAACAACCAAAATGCTAAACACTGGGCACGTCTATCCTCTCCCTCAACAAGAACACACGGCACACTCTTCAACCCTATACTTACAATCAATCCCAATCATCTTCTTTTACATTTTTTGTCAGATGTGTTGTGTAAAATCTGCCTGCCATCAATCTTCTGCCACTAGCATAGCAATCATATGACAATTCTTTGTTATTCTTTCACATTTGATAGGATTAGGAAAAAAAAAAAAAAAAAAAAGCAGCCCTCGTCCTCACACTAACTGTCCACACCATTATTAACCTGTATTTTTCTGCCAATCTTCATTGATTCGAATAAAAACACATTGGCAGGTACACTTTTACACACCATAAGACATATAGCGTGAAGATATATTGCTGTAAAATCTGCCATCAATCTTCCAGCAGAAGATCAACACACAGATCTCCCACCAACATCATCTAAGTCATTTCACAGAATATCAATGCCAATCACAGCACAAGCTTTCTTATTGTTATCAAATTTTATGCAAATTAAAAGTAATAAATAAAAAAATCTCTTCAGCACACTAATTACACAATTTTACAACCTTCTACATTTATCTTACCATTTTCACAATTGACTAATTAAAAAAAAAAAGTAAAAAAACCAAAGAACACAGGCGCGTTTATCCTATGATGACATAAAATCATTGAAATACCAATGCCAGTCACAACACAAGCTTCTTCTGTTTTCACATTTGAATGTGATGGAAAAAAGAATAAAGAAAACAACGGTGCATTTCCTATTTTATTATACAACAAAAATGCTCTTGGAAATCACATCTGATCTCATTATTAAAAAAAAACAACTCCCATCTACTACATTATCATATAACTCATACAGATTTTCTTAAAATGTGTTGGTGTAAAATCTGCCATCAATCTTCCAGCAGAAGATCAATACACAGATCTGCCACCAAAATCATTTAAAGTTATTATTTTAAAAAAACCACCACATTACAAACAAACCAAACGGCACATTTACCCCTCCCCCGACACACACACACAGCAGTACATTACCCTCTACCTAAAAAAAAATCAACACAGGCAAATTTAGTCCTCCCCCCACCCGAAAAAACAAACAAAAACACAGGCACACTCCCCCCCCCCCCCCAAAAAAAAAAAAAAAAAACAACAACAAAACAACAACAAAATACAAAACAACAAAACAAAAAACAAAAAAGGCACACTAACCTCACCCTCTCCCTTAAAAAAAAAGAAAACACGGGCACATTTACTCCCCCCCCCCCCTCCCATACAAAAACAAAACAAAACAAAACACACTGGCACATTTACCTCCCGCCCTCCCAAATAAAAAAAACCCACAGGTATATTACCTCCCCCCCCTCCCCAAAAAACACACAGGTACATTTACCCCCCCCCCCCCCCCCCCCCTCGTTCAACATATACACAACATTATACAAACTACTTACAGTTCTATTACCAATCACATTAATTTGATTCCATACCCTAAAATAGAAAAAGAAAAACACCACACTTTACCCACTGCCATACTTAACCCTATCTTACAATCATTATCATCTTCCTACATTTTTTGTCACATGTGTTGGTGTAAAAATCTGCCTCATCTTCCACAAAATCATACACATCTGCCACCAACATAGCAATCACATGACAATCTTTGTTATTCCTTTCACATTTATAGATTAGATAAAAAAAAAAAAAGCACCCCTCACTCCCCACACAACTGTCCACACCATTATACAGCCTGTATTTTTCTCCCAATCTTCATTGATCCAAATAAAAACACATATGCAGGACAACTTTACACACCAAATGACATATAGCATGAAGATATATTGGTGTAAAATTGCCATCAATCTTCCAGCAAAAGATCAATACACAAATCTGCCACCAACATCATCTAAAGTTATTTCACACAATACTGATACCAATCACAGCACAAGCTTTCTTTGTGCTTTTAAATTTGACGAAATTTAAAAATTGATAAATTAAAAAAAAAACCTTATGGCACACTTTTAAAACTATTATACACCCCTGCTACATTTTTCTTTGCTGTTTATATTTGATCTCTCTTTAAAAAAAAAAAAAAAAAAGTAAAACATAAACAAGCAACACGTGTAATCCAGTACTTTGCATAAATTTATTAAAATAGCAATGGACATTGCAGCACCAGCTTTCTGTTTTTCGCATTTGATATCATTTGAAAAAAACAAAAAAGAAAAGAAAACATCCCCACATTTCCTACACTATTATGCAAAACACATTTTTCTTATGAATTTACATCTTATCTCATTACTTTAAAAAAAATCTCCTACTCTCAATGTAATATACCATTAGTCTTTCACATATATTTTTCGTAAGATGTGTTGGTGTAAAATCTGCCATCAACTTTCCAGCAGAAGATCAATACACAGATCTGCCACCAACATATTCTAAAGTTACTTTACAGAATACCAATGCAAATTACAGCATCAGGTTTTTTGTTTTTACGATTGATGTCATTTAAAAACTAATGAATAGAAATATTATTTTAAAAAACACTTCTGGCAAACTTTCAACACTTTTATACACCATTGCTACATTTTTTCTTGTTGTCTACATTTGATCTCGTTCTTTAAAAAAAAAGTTAGTCTGTCCCGAGCCTAAGGCTCATCAGGCCGGTGCTTATCCCGGTTTCTGTGGCGTTAAGCGACTGAGTCATAGACTACCCCTGGATAGGACACCAGTCTATCGCAGGGTTAGCCCCCAACACAAGGTTGGTACCCCTTTTACACCTGGGTGGGGTGAGAAAATAGCCGTAAAGTGCCTTTTCCAAGAGCACAACGCCATAGCCGAAAGCTAGGATCAAACCTGTGACCTTTGGATTACGAGTCCAACGCCCTAGCCACTAGGCTACAGCGGCGGCTTGATCTCATTCTTAAAAAAACAAAAGATAAACAAGCCCACTGATAGCAATGGCAATTACAGCATCAGCTTTATCTTTGGTTTCACATTTGAAGTGATTTAAAAGGGGAAAAAACACAGGCACATTTCATTCACTAGTATACTTAAAATCAAATACCATAAGTCTTTCACAAATTATTTTTCGTAAGATTTGTTGATGTAAAATCTGCCATCAATCTTCCAGCAGAAGATCAATACACAGATCCGCCACATCATCATCAAAGTCATTTAACTAAACCACCAAACAATATACAATGCACACAGGCACATTTACCCCCAAAACAACAACAAGAACAACAAAACAAAAACACACAAGCACATTTACCTCTCCCACCAAAAAACCCACACAGGCACATTTACCCTCTATTTCCCCCCTCCACACACACACACGCACACACACGGGCACATTTTCTTTACTACTATACTTCAATCTTTCACAAATATTTCGTAAGACGTGTGGGTGTAAAATCTGCCATCAATCTTCCAGCAGAAGATCAATACACAGATCTGCCATCAACTTCATCTAAAAACATTTCTTGAGTATTAATGACAATCACAGCACACGATTTTTTGTTTTCATTATTGATGTGAAATTTTAAAAAGCAAAAAAAACCCACACACTTTCCATAACATTATAGAAACTATTACATTTTCTTGCCAGTTCACATTGATTTTAATCTCTTTACCCCCCAAAATGGGAAAAACAGTCACATCTTACCCATTCCTATATTCAAAATCACATAATATATTAGAGGTCTTTTTATGACGTTTTTTTAGAAGTTGAGTTGGTGTAAAATCTGCCATCAATCTTCCAGCAGAAGATCACTACACAGATCTGCCACCAACATCATCTAAAGTCATTTCACAGAGTATGTGTATCAATCACAGCACGAACTTTCTTTTTCTTTCCCGATATGATGTGATTTTTTTACAGCAAAAAACGAAACAATCCAAATCATTGCCTTACTTTTTACATCATACACACTTTGCACAAAATTTTGAACACAATTTTACAAACTATTACATTTTTATTACCAATCCACATTAATTTTGATCTCATTACCCCAAAAAGGCAAAAAGAAAACACTGACACTTTACCCTCTGCTATACTTCAAATCTGGCATCATGAATTGCTCACATACATTTTTGCTAAGAGGTGTTGGTGTAAAATCTGCCATTAATCTTCCAGCAGAAGATCAATGCACAGATCTGCCACCAGCATGGCAATCATATGACCATCTTTGTCATTCCTTTCATATTTGAAAAGACCCCTACTAAAACCAACCCACAAGCACATTTTACACTTTATGAAAACTATGGCATTAAGATGAAAATTGATAAAACTGCATACAGACAGGGGACTGGATGTAGAAAGCGCATGAGTCATTCCATTATCCTCGAAATAAAAGAAAAGGAATTAAGAAAGATGCGTTGGTGTAAAATCTGCCATCAATTTTCCAGCAGAAGATCAATACACAGATCTGCCACCAACATCATCCAAAGTCATTTCACAGAATATCAATGACAATCACAGCACAAGCTTTCTTTTTGTTTTCAAATTTGAAAAAAAACGAAAAAAACAGGCACATGTTATCCAATACTATAGTTAAAATCATATACCTATAGTCTTTGCACATTTTTTTCGTATGATGTGTGGTGTAAAATCTGTCATCAATCTTCCTACACAAA
>CM060346.1:4720141-4725141 GCA_030674155.1 Stramonita haemastoma
GATTATAGCAATAAAAAAAGAAGAAGACCTCACACCAGGCATTTTCTACACAACTATACTATACAACATACATTTCTATACAACATACATTTATCTTGTAAATTCACATTTGACATCAATAGTTAAAAAAAGAAAAAAACAGGCACATAGGCATATTGTATCCAATACTACATATAAAATCATACACCATTAGCCTTGAACATACTTTTTTTTGTAAAATGTGTTGGTGTAAAATCTGCCATCAATCTTCCTGCAGAAAATCAATACACAGATCTGCCACATTATCTTAAGTCATTATTTAAAAAAAAAAAACACTGCCAAACTACAAACAAACCACACAGGCACATTTACCCTTTCCCCAAAACACACAAAGACAGGGACACACAGACAAAGACACACAGACTCAGACACATGCAGACACACAGGCACATTTACCCTCCCCCCCCCAAAAAAAAACCCAGACACATTTACCTTCTTTCTCCCCCCCCTAAAAAAAACACAGGCAAATTTACCCTATCCCCCTCCTCTCCAATTAAAAAAACTACAGATATTTACCTGCTCCCACCCCCCAACAAAACAAAACAAAAGAAAAACAACACAGGCACATGTACCCTCTCCCCTCTTAAAAAATACACCCACAAATCACACAGGCACATTCACCCTCCACCCCCAAAAAAGCCAAAATAAAACCCCATTTTCCTTACAGACTTTCCACAACATTATAGAAACTATTGATTGATTTTATTTTCTTTACCCCCCAAAAAGGGAAAAGAAAGTCACATTTCACCCATTCCTATACTTAAAACCACATACCTCAGGTCTTTCCTGTACATTGTTTGGATGTCGAGTTGGTTTTAAATCTGCCCTCAATCTTCCAGCAGAAGATCAATACACAGATCTGCCACCAACATCATTTATAGTCATTTCACAGAATATCAATGCCAATCACAGCACAAACTTTGTGTTTTCACATATGCTTATGCTTAAAAAAATAATAACTGAAAAAAAATCTTTGGACATGATTTCTACACTGTTATACAACAGGCATATTCCTGTCATTTTAGAATGGTTATTATTTCATTTTACATTACATCTCATTATCTATAAAAAAAATAATAAAAAAATTTTTAAAGGCAAAATACACAGGCGCATTTTATCCTGTACTATACATTATATCATTAAAATATCAATGGCAATCACAGCACAAGCTTTCATTTTGTTTTAAAATTTGATATTATAAAAAAAAGAACCCCCTCCCCCCCCCAAAAAAAAAACAAACAAAAAACACCTTAAGTCACTTTTTATTCATTACTATATTTAAAATCATATACCAATAGTCATTCTCATACATTTTTTGCAAGATGTGTTGGTGTAAAATCTGCGATCAATCTTCCAGCAGAAGATCAATACACAGATCTGCCAACAACACAAACTATTATACAGCATACGGTTTAAGAATCTACGTTTCATACCATCATTACTTTTTTTTTTTAATTAAGCACGCAGGTTCTCGACTCAACCACTACTCTACTTAAATCATAGCAATCTTGCATATACATTTTTCGTAATGTGTGTTGGCGTAAAAATTTACCATTAATCTTCCAGCAGAATATCAATACACAGATCTGCCACCAACATGGCAATTACATGACAATCTTTGTTATCGCTCTCACATTTAATGTGATTTAAAAAAGAAAAAAAAAGACTCCTTTTCCCTAGACATTGTCCATACCATTATACATCCTGTGCAGTATCTCCTCTATCTTCATTTCATTCGATTAAATAAAAACAGCCATGCACACTTTCCACATAGCATGAAGGTGCATTGGTGTAAAATCTGCCATCAAGCATCCAGCAGAAGATCAATATACAGATCTGCCACCAACAACCTTTCCTTTTGTTTCAAATTTGATGCAATTTTTAAAAAAAAAAAAAGAAAGAAACCTTCCACATAATTTCTACACTATCAAACATTCTACATTTTCTTGTCGATTTCCATTGGATCTCATGATTAAAAAAACAAAAAAGAGAGAAACAAAACACAAAGGCACATTCGTCAAATATTATACAAAAAATCAATAATATACAATGGCAATCACAGCACAAGCTTTCTTTTTATTTTCGCATCTAATGTGATTTTACTAAAATAAAATAAAACAAAACCTTCTGGAACACTTTCTACACTATTATACATTACATTTCCTTGTTAGCTTTCCACTTTATAAAAAAGTAAAGGTGCTGCATAACCCATGTGGTTATAGGGGAGCGAGGCATCCCAGAGTGAGACTTCAGCTTCTCTAGGGGCCAGCATATTGAGAAGGGGCCCATCTCCTTCCAATTTTACATCATTATTAATTAAGAAAAAAAATCAAAACATACAGGCAAATTGTAACCAATACTGTGCACAAAATCAGAATATCAATGGCAATCACAGCACAACTTTTCTTCTTGTTTTCACATTTGATGAGATTGAAATAAAAGCTATAAAATTTCAGGGAGGGGGTGGGGGGGGAAGAAAAAAGAAAAAAAAACTCTCCCAAATTAAAAAAAAAAAAGGACAGAAAACCTCTCCAGAAAAAACGTAGATTTTATTCCTTCTTACATTTCATTTCATAAACTATCAGTATTTCACATGTACTTTTCGTAACAAATGTTGGTGAAGAATCTGCTATCAATCTTCCAGCAGAAGATCAATACACAAATCTGTCACCAACATCATCTAAAGTTTTTTCACAGAATACTGATGTCAATCACAGCTTAAGATTTCTTTTTGCTTTCAAATTTAATGTCATTTAGAAAAAAAATCTCTTCACACACTTTCTACACTATTATAAAGCATACTCCTGTTTCTTGTAAATTTCCAATTGATCTTAGTATAAAAAAAAACCAAAAAAAAACACGCAGGCACCTTTTATCCAATACTTCACATAAAATCATTAAAATATCAATGACAATCACACCAACACCTTTCTTTTTGTTTTCAAATTTGATGTGATAAAAAAGAAAAGCTCTCCCACAAAAAAAGACAAAAAAACATCCACTTCTATACTTATGATAATCTACCATTTGTCTTTCATATACATTTTTCGTAAGATCACAGCAAAATGTTCTTTTTACTTCCACATTTGATAAAAAAGAAGAAGAAAACCTCTTCGGAAAAAAAACCACACACCACATTTGATGCAATACCATACTTAAAAACACACAATTAGTGCTTCACATACAATTTTTTGCAATATATGTTGGTGTAAAATCTTCGATCAATCTTCCAGCAGAATATCAATACACAGATCTGCAAAAAACATCATCTCAGTCATTTTACAGAATTTTAATGCCAAACACAACACAAGCTTTCTTTTTGTTCTTAATTTTTATATGATTTAAAAATCAATAAATAAATGAATAGAATACGAAACCTCTACCGGCGCTGCATTTTTCTTGTTAATTGTCATTGATCTCAATATTGAAATGATAAAAGACAAAGAGAAACAAACCATACAGGCACATTCATCCAATGCAATACATAAAATCATTACAATATCAATAGCAATCACTGCACAAGTGCTCTTTTGTTTTTCACATCTTATGTGATTTACAAAAAAAAAGTAAAAGAAAACCTCTTATGAGAAAGAAAACTAAAAACAGGCAGTTTCATTCAACACTATACTTAATATATATATATATATATTATACTTTTTTATCATATACCGTTAGTGTTTCAATATATTTTATGTAAGATGTGTAGCTGTAAAATTTGCTATCAATCTTCCAGCAGAAGATCAGATCTGCCACCAACGCAAACTAGAAGTTCGTTTATTAAAAATCAGTGACAATCACAGGGCCAGCTTCCTTTTTCATTTGACAATGCCGTTTAAAAAAAAAAGGAGAGAAAAAGAACATTTCTCCACACACCCTGCACACCATTATGTAGCAGACATTTTTTCTCCTCAATCTACATCTTAAGCAACCATTAAAAAAACAAAAATTTAGAGCACACAGACTGTCCTTATCCACTGGTAAATGTAAAATAGTAAGGGTGTCCCATAACCTAAGCCGATGTAGGGGAGAAAAGCGTCAGAGACCTCAGCTTTTCTATGAGCCAGCATATTGAGGTCGGTGCCCATCTCCTCTCCCTCACTGCTTTACCTTCCCTGACCCTAAAGAGGGCAAGTACCCATTGACAGCTGGGTGAACTGGGGGGACTGTACTGAAGCCAAGGTGCGCAGTCACCCATCCAATTGATAACCACGCTGGATGCTGCTTAACTTGACTGAGGGAAAGCGAGTGCTGTGACCACTGAGCTATCCCGTCTCCTTAACCACTACTATACTTAAATCATGAAAATCTTGCCCATTCATTTTTTTTTCAGATTTGTTGGTGTGAAATCTGCCATCAACCTTCCAGCAGAAGATCAATTCACAGATGTGTTGGTGTAAACTCTGTCAACAATCTTCCAACAGAAGATCAATTCAGATTTGTTGGTGTAAAATTTGCCATCAACCTTCCAGCAGAAAATCAATTCACAGATTTGCCTCCAACATCATCTACAGTCATTTTAAGGAACATGAATAGCAATCACAAGACCAGGGGTTTCTGTTTCTATTTTGGCATTTTGTTGTGAAGTAATTTAAGGAGGTACATGGGGGTAGAAACTGATGATATTTTGTTTACAAGCTCATGTTAAAAGTTATACCATATATTGAAAGGGCATCACTTGTAAAGCATAAAAATCAAAGAAGTACTCAGTTTTCTGCACTGTTGCCATGGAAACAATCCAATCTCTCTCTCTCTCTCTCTCCTTCTCTCTCTCTCTCTCTCCTCTCTCTCCTCTCTCTCTCTCTCTCTCTCACACACACACACACGCACACACACACACAGTCACACACAGTCACACACATATTCACACACAGAGTCAGACACAGAGTCACACACACACAGTCACACACACACTACAGTCACACACACAGAGTCACACACACACGAGTCACACACACAGAGTC
>CM060346.1:4730141-4745141 GCA_030674155.1 Stramonita haemastoma
TTTCCGAAGTGAACTATAATGCCCAGTTATTTATTTATGTATTTATCTATTTATTTATTTGTTTATTTATCTGTTTATTCTTTTATATTGAGGATAGCTCATAATTAGATTATGAGTTCAAGTTTAATTGATTTCATATTTTTTAACAAATTCGAAACCAGTACATAATGTTATTTTTCATTTTCAAAATCATTTTAAAACACGCTTTTTAAGTTGATGAATCAATTTGAAAAATGTTTACAAACACAGAACAAAAACTGAAATGACCTCATTTACATAATTTTGTTTAGCTTTTTCATCAAGGAGGATAGAGGCAATGTATTAAAAAAAAACAAAAAAAACCTGGTTTTCAGAGCACAATGACAACAAAGAGTTTATCATACCTTTCTTTAAACCATAGAATTATCACTCTTCCACAAAGGACCCCAGTTCATCATGGCGGCCACTGCACACAGGGTCCATGGTTCCAGTCCCACAGCCCCAGTCCCAGTCCCTGAAAGTAAGGCAGTCCTACTCAGTACCACTGAAAATTCTGCTGGTTTACTTGGACAAACATGACAGACTCCTGACCAAGTTACTTTAGAAGAGACTGAATAAAGGATTTTTATTTTCAGAGTGTACCATACTGCACAGTTATTTATTTATTTATTCTTTTATATCAAGAATAGCTCATAATTAAATTATGAGTTCAAGTTTAATTGATTTATTTTTTTTAACAAATTCAAAACCAGTACATAATGTTACATTTCATTTTCAAAATTATTTGAAAGCAGTCTTTAAGTTGATCAATTAATTTGCAAAATGTTCACAAACACAGAAAAAAGTGAAAGGAACTCGATTTACACATGTTTGTCTTTTTCATCAACAATGAAGGATACGAGGCAATTTGGTGAAAAAGAAAAGGTCTTTGGCTCTCAGATTCCAATGACAACAAAGAGCTAATACCTTTCTTTTATTCACAGCATTACCACTTTTCCACAAAGGACCGCAGTTCATGATGGCGGCCACTGCACACGGGGTCCTTGGTTCCAGTCCCACAGCCCCTGAAAGCAAGGCAGTCCCAATCAGTACAACTGAAAATTCTGCTTTTTTTTTTTTGACAAACGTGACAGACTCTTGATTAAATTACTTAAAATGAGAATGAATGATGATTATTTACAAACTGTACTGTACTGCCCAGTTACTTTATAAGTTCAAATTTTAATGATTTGATATTTTTTAAAACAAACTCGAAGCCCGTACATACGTTACAAATCATCTTCAACACTTATTTGAAAGCAGTATTTTTAAGTTGATGAATCAATTTGCAAAATGTTCACAAACACAGACAAAAAGTGAAATGACCGATTTACATAATTATGTTTATCTTTTTCATCAACAATGAGGGATACCAAGCAATTTAGTAAAACAAAGTAAATAAAGGCCTTCGGCTTTCAGAGCCCAATGACAACAAAGAGTTTATCATACCTGTCTTTAAACCATAGCATTACCACTCTTCCACAAAGGACCCCAGTTCATCATGGCTGCCACTGCACACGGGGTCCTTGGTTCCAGTCCCACAGCCCCTGAAAGCAAGGCAGTCCCAATCAGTACCACTGAAAATTCTGCAGGTTTTCTTGGATAAACATGACAGTCACCTGACCATGTCACTTTAGCCCATATATGCCCACTGTTCCAATTTTGGACGGCTGTATGTATCATTTCTTTATATATATATATATTTTTTTTTTAATATTTTATTATTTCCATAAGTATTATCACCTCTTTTTATATCATCATCATCATCATCATCATCATCATCATCATCATCATCATCATTACTTACAGTGCACGGTCTTGTTGAGGGAGAATTCTCCAGATGACATCGCATGGTCAGAAGAGAATTCCTATGTGGTCCACATGATACAGCCCCGTTGCTATAGCGACGACTCCCATGTGATTCACATGATAACTAACCAGGCCAGGACCCATGTCAAATAAAGGGTGGGATGGAAGAAACTGAAGGAAATGTTTGGAAAATATGAGGGGACGGCAAAGTCACACTCCCTCATAACCACTGTCCCAAAGATGATGTCACACTCCCTCGTGACCACTGTGCCAGAGATGAAGTCACACTCCCTCAAGACCAATGTCCCAAAGATGAGGTAACTCTTCCTCACAATCACTGTCCCAAAGATGAGGTAACTCTTCCTAATCACCAACATCTCCAAAGCCTTTGTAGGTGGCGTCAGTGTTTGAACAAGACATCACTGTCACTGAGATTGCTCTCCTTAGATCTCTTGCACTATTTTTTCCTTACTTTGAAATTTGATTTAATTCACTTTTTTGTGGCCAGTTTTTTTTTTCAAACTGATTTATGTTCTACTACTATGCTAGTTTTTGGTTTTATTCCCTATTTTATCATGTTTGGCATAAAGTTTTACAAGTTTTATATTCTTTTATTTCAGCCTGTCCTATTCTATTCTATTTAATTCTATCTTTTAGCAAGGGATCGGAGATGCAATCAGAAAATGTGGTGCTCAGTGATGTTCAAAGGCAAATGACAGTCCAGTTCAATGGCAAAGACATCGTCTGACAAGGAACCTCGCTGACAAAATCTGCACGGGTGGGACCCATGAGCAGAGAGAACTTCGGGTGAAAGCAGAATATCCCCATTCTGAGAACTTCAGGGATAATAGAATAGCCCCATTCTGAGAACTTTAGGGATAGCAGAATATCCCCATTCTGAAAACTTCAGGAATAGCAGAATATCCCCATTCTGAAATCTGAAGTCCAACATATTCCTGATCTGAAGTGCATGGAAACAAAGCCCTGTGAAGGCTTTGTTGAAACATTTCCTTCCTCCATTCCGTACCCTCTACCTAACACAGGCCCAACCCAGTTAAAAACCCATGTGGATCACGACATAGCGTTTGTGGCGAGGAGGTACGAGGTTGCTGGGAAGTTTCTGATAACAAAAAAGAAACAAAAAGTAAAAAAAAGAAAATTACCGTAATTTAAGGAAGAGTAGGAGAAGGCGCGCACGCTAGCGCGCGTGCATGTGTGTGTGTGTGTGTGTGTGTGTGTGTGTGTGTGTGTGTGTGTGTGTGTGTGTCTGTGTCTGTGTCTGTGTGTCTGTGTCTGTGTATGTGTAAGTGTGCGTGTGTGTGTGTGCGTGTGTGTGCGTGTGTGCGCGCGCGCGTGCGCGCGCGCGTGCGTGCGTGTGTGTGTATGTGATTTTTCTTTTATATCGAGGATGATGAAATAAGCACTTGTGCTTTTTTACATCAAGTCCCCGTGTGTATGCAGCTTGTAAATGTCATCTGTTCCTACCGGCACACGATGGCCTACTTTGTGGAAAGTGGAACAGGACTTAACGTGTGCGCAAGATGTTCTGCGGGCGTTCGCACACAGGGCCTCGGTATACAGTCTCATCCGAAAGACTTTTGGGGAGAGTGGAGTCAGCACTGATGTTAACTCCAGTAGAAAAATCTCCTCCACCGGAATCGAACCCAAGTCGTCAAATTGCCAACGTAATGTTCTGACCACTAGAGAGAGAGAGAGAGAGAGAGAGAGAGAGAGAGAGAGAGAGAGAGAGAGAGAGAGAGAGAGAGAGAGAGAGAGAGAGAGAGAGAAGAGAGGAAAGAGTGAGTAGACAGACAGACAGACAGACAGACAGACAGACAGAGACAGAAAGAAAGAAGAAGAGAGACAGAGTAGGGGGGGGGTGTGTGTGTGTGTGTGTGTGTGTGTGTGTGTGTGTGTGTGTGTGTGTGTGTGTGTGTGTGTGTGTGTGTGTAAGAGTACGTGTGTGTGACTCACGTACGCGTGTATGAGTACGTGTATATCGACACATGCAGAAAAGCAAATATGCATGTTAAAGATCACAATGACGGCAATCCCAGAAGTCGGAATATGGCGACCTAAATGAGGGGAGGGGGGATAGAGGAAGGGCTGCATACGCAAAACTCTGACCATTGGTGAACTTGGGATCTCTAGTTGAGGGACGAAACAAAAATTGAAAAAAAAAAGTTAACCTTCGGTGGGTTACGTTAACAAGAACATACCTAGCGTACATTCCTGAAGTCGGAATGCAGCTGCCTTCATCGTCAGGCAAAAACAATTGCATACGCAAAACCTCACCATCGGCGATCCTTGGAGCTCTAGCGAGGACGAAAAAACCAAAAACAACGAGGAAAAGTTTAGACGTCGCGCTGCATAAAACGATTAGTGACTGTTGTGCCCACACTATAGTTGTAGGTGTCTCAACAATTGCAATGTTCCTATTTTGTTGGGGAACGGGATAACCTGGTGGTTAGAGCGTTGCGTTAAGCTCAGTGGTCAGAGTGTTCGCTTACCCCAGGCAAGGTTAAGCAGCGTCGAGCGTGGTTGCCAATTGGATGGATGACCGTTTGCGCGCCTCGGCTACAGTACAGTCCCCCAGTTCACCCAGCTGTAATGGGTAACTGCCCTCTTTAAGAGTCAGGGAAGGTAAAGCAGCGAGAGAGAGGAGATGGGTGCCGCCCTCAACATAATGGCCCCTAGAGAAGCTGAGGACTAGGGATGCTACCCTTCCCTACGACCACATAGGTTATGGGACACCTTTACTTACCTTTTACCTTGAGAGCGTTGCGTTCGCCACCTGACAACCCAGGATCAAGCGCATGTTTCAGCTACCATCCAGACATGCTCCTTCAAGGCGATTTTTCCTCTGGAGTTTACATTAGTGCCGACTCCAATTTTACTCCACTCCCCCCAAAAGTCTTTCGAATGAGACTATAAACCCATGTCCTGTGATCAACTGCACACAGAATATCTAGCACACACGATAAACCCCGTTTCGCTTTTCGGAAGGGCAGGCCCTTGTGTGCCAGTGGGAATGGATGAGATAAACTTTCAAAGACATGCACACAGGTATTGTGTGTAGACATCATCCCCGAAGTCAGAATGTGGCTACCCTAATGGTGGGCAAAAATGGTCACATAGGCAAAATCTCACCATTGATAAACCTTCGAGCTGAGGAACGAAAACAAAAGCGAGATTGGTCAAAGGCCCTGCCAATTGTTCAATCTTTCAAGAATGAGGGGGGTGGGGGGGGGGGGCTTGTATGTCAACAGGCCTTCATAACCAGTGGTATGTAAGGAAATCTTATCACACTTTCTCTCTAATAACCAACAAGGCTTTGATTACATTACTACAAAACTAATCAGTAACCTCTGTGTGTGTGTGTGTGTGTGTGTGTGTGTGTGTGTGTGTGTGTGTGTGTGTGTGGTGGTGCGTGCGTGCGTGCGTGCGTGCGTGCGTGTGTGTGTGCGCGCCCGAGCGAGCATGCGTGGGCTCGTGTGTGCATGTGGCATCTGAAGCATATAGGCATACATAGAATGGAAAATGTCACTAACCATTGTATGGAATGAAACCATCTGCGTGTAGATTGTCACCTACAGCTGATCTCGAACTTGTTGGAAGAGGGCAAAGAAGAACCAACTGGCGACAGAAATCAAGGCACTCTCAATTGAAAACATGAATTCGTGCTCACATCCTAACGGGAACGGTCTTCTGCGCATGTCACGTCCAAGGTGGGATAACTCTGCGCTCAATTGGCAGTCAGGAGCTAGTTCTATGCTATATTCGGCCAAAAAGCCAGGACCTTTGACAAACTGGAATTTTTCAAACAGGATACTAGCAAAATTGCCAGTACAATAAACGTGCAGGCATTTGATTCATACACATTTTTTTTTAGAAATGCATCCCTTATCTCTTTTTTCTTGTAACCTTTATAACTGTTTTTTTTCTGTTTGTTGGTAATACTTTCATTACTTGTCTGTTAGTTGCACATAGGAAAGTGGAGAGGAGGGGGAGGGGGGAGTAGAGGGGGAGGGGAAAGGTAGAAAGGGAGGGGGAGGGGAGGTCTGCCTAACTCTTTCGTAGAAAAATCCAGTTTACATAATTATTTTTTCTGTCATAATTTCGATGATCAGGAGAGATTACCAACTGGGCCCTTGTCATTTTATGCTGACACAGAGCACTTTCAGCAGCCAATCTTGACTATTCCCTATGGATCGGTGGTCTAGATGTAACGTGCCTGCCTAGAAAGCGAAAAATCTGGTTCGCGCCCAAAACGTTTCCCCCTTCCATTACACCATGAGTGGTGGTCTGGGTGCAAGTCTTTCGTATGAGACGATAAACCGTGGTCCCTGTGACACACAATAATTCAGCGCACGTAAGAGAACCCACAGGAGCAAGAGGGTTACCCCTGGCAAAATTCTGTGGAAAAAAACACTCTGAAAGGGAAACATACAGTTGCAGACAGGAAAAAGGTGTTTTTTTTAAAATCATGGGTGGCGCTGCACTTGTGGCGACGCGCTACCCCCGGGAAGAGCAGCCCGAGTTGCATCTGCTGTGACATAAAGTGGTATAAAATGAAATAAATAAAAGATAAATAAAGGCCCTGAAAGACTATCGACCAGCTTATTTTCCTAAAGTCTCATCTACCATCAAATCTTGGTAACCTAACTCTGATTTTAAAAAAAATATTATACCACTTATATGTCACAGCGGATTTCTTTGAGTGAAATGCAGGTTGCTATCCCCAGGGAGAGAGAACGCGTCGCCACAAGTGCACCCAATTTGCTGCGTCCTTTTGGTAAAAAAAGAAAAAAAATGTATCAGATTTTATTTTCACGTCTTCCGAGGCAAAGTTTTTGGGTGTTGAACTTCTCAGTACATATTTGGGGCATGCACGTTCTCGGTAGGATTATTCATCTAACGGCAGTATTTCGACTTTATATGTGTCAATTGCTGATACAAGAAGTAAAGGTATACCAAGAGTAAGCCTTTATGCTTTACAATCTGTACTCTGAAGCTTCCTCATTAAATATTTTAGAGCATTAAAAAAGATTTCTTGTCTATATGATAATTTTGATCTGATTACTGACGTTCATAAATGTTAAAGAATTTACAGATCTTGCCTTTAATAGCCTACTGCTTATAAATAAATTTCAGGAGAATTAAGCTTTTTCTTGCTTCAATTAGAATGTACTGAGATGGGTATTCCATATCAACTTCGATGTAAGAAATACAGCTACAAATTGTTGTAAAGAAACACACAGACAACCCTCACCAAATAACAAGTATGCGACATACAAAGGGAAGAAACATCATTAAAAAAAAAAAAAATCACACACACACAACATTACCACAACAAAATATTGAACACAAAAAAACAACAAACAAAAAAAAAATGAATTGCCACCGAGTGGTCTAAGAGAGAGAACTAGCGCATAGTCTACCCAATATACGGTTGTTTCCCTTACACTGTATATCCACTTCAGCTGCTGCCTGTTAGCACCAACAAGAAAATGATGATAATGGTCATGTCAATGACGGCGATGACAACGTCTCCGATGACGTTCATGTCATTGACAGCGATGATGATGATGATGATGATGATGATGATGATGATGATGATGATGATATGATGATGATGATGATGATGATGATGTGCCTGGAGGGTTTGTATTGGAAAAGGCGATCTTTATTTCTTTATCTAAAAAAAACCCCATACTTATCTATTACCTATTTATTTATTTATTATTTTATATCAAGGATAATGGAATAAGCACTCATGTGCTTTTTTACATCCAGTCCCCGTGTGTATGCAGTTTTGTAAATTTTGTCATCTGTTTCCACTAGCACACGATGGTCTTCTCTTAAGAAAGGCGGAACAGGATTTAACGTGTGCGCAAGATGTTCTGCGTGCGTTCCTACTCGGGGCCTCGGTTTATAGTCTCATCCGAAGGGCTTCTGGGAAGAGTGGAGTCAGCACTGATGTCAACTCTCGAGAAAAAATCCCCTCGAACAGGAATCAACCCGGGTCGTCAAATTGCACGCGCAATGTTCTGACCAGTAGGCTATCCCGTCCCCCAGTAAAAGAAACACAGAGACAAAACCTCACCCAAATAACCACAGTAAGACATACAAAGGAAAGAAACATCATTTTCAACACATAGCATAGAGGAGGGGAGGGGGGGAAGGGGAGGGAGGGGAGGGGAGGAGGGGGGAAGCGGGGAGGGAGGGAGGATGGTAGGGGGAGGGGGGAGGGAGGGGAGGGGAGGGGGGGAAGCGGGGAGGGAGGGAGGATGGTAGGGGGAGGGGGGAAGGGAGGTTGAGAGGGGGGAGGGGGGAGGGGAGGGGAGGGGGTAGGAGGATGGTGGTGGAGAGGGGGAGAGTGGGGAGGGAGCAGTGGAGAGGGTTCATCGGAGAGGGTTCAGCGGGGTGGGGAGGGAGGGAGGGAGGGGGAGTGGTAGTTGGGAGAGGTGAGGGTGAAGGTGATTGCCTGTTGCCAGAAGTTTTGTATTGACTGAATATTGTACTTGGTTTGAAAGCTTGGGTCACTAATTTTAGGAGGGTGGGTAAGCAAATAAGTTATAACGACACCAGCATGCATCAAATATCATGTTCTTGGCATCATAATAATTATGAATGCAGTTTTGAGTGTTTAAGATTATTACACTCCTAACGATTGCACAATGTTCAAATTTTGCTGCCTACAGTAATGTTATCTATAAACTTATTCAAGATGGTGGGAGAGAGTGTATACATACAGTGCAATATTATCTTGTTGCCTTGGGATCTTTTACCGTGCAAAAGTGGGGATTGGACGGGGCCGAAAAAGGCTCATACGGTGGTATCTTTGTGCAAAATGGCAGCTTTTTCTGGAGGGGGGTGGGGATGCGTGAGCGCACGCACGCGCGCGCTGGTGCTTGTCAATGTGTTTGTGTTCTCGCATGTGGCGGGTACCCTGCACTTTTCTGTGTTCCCTCATATTGCTGTATATTGTCATGATATTTGTGTGCAATGCTTGTTTTTTGTCGCGTACACTTACCCGCTTTCCTTCCGACAAACTAGCTTTCTTAGCTCTTGGGGGCTGTGGCGTCGCCACAAATCCGGCGCCACACATATCCAAGATGGTGGGAGAGATTGTATGCATACAGTGCAATATTATCTTGTTGCCTTGGGATCTTTTACCGTTCAAAAGTGGGGGTTGGTCGGGGCCGAAAACGGCTTATACGGTGTTATCCTTGCGCAAAACGGCAGCTTTTTCTGGAGGGCGGTGGGTATGTTTGCGCGAATGCGTGCGTACGCTGGTGTTTGTCAGTGTGTTTGTTTGTGTGCGCGCATGTGGCCGGGACCCTGCACTTTGCTGTGGTGCATCTTATTGCTGTATATTTTCATTATTCTCGTGCACAATGCTTGTTTTTTGTCGCGGACACTTACCAGCTTTCCTTCCGACAAACTAGCTTTTTTAGCTCTTGGGAGCAGTGGCGTTGCCACAAATCCGTCGCCACACCTATCCAAGATGGTGGGAGAGAGTGTATGCATCAAGTGCGATATTGTCTTGGTGCCGTGGGATCTTTAACCGTGCAAAAATGGGAGTTGAACGGGGCCGAAAATGGCTCTTTCAGTGGCATCTTTGCGCAAAACGGCAGCTTTTTCTGGAGGGGGGTTGGGCATGCGTTCGCGCGCGCGCGCGCACGCTCGTGTTTGTCAGTGTGTTTCTTTTTATACGTGCATGTGGAGGGGACCCTGTACTTTGCTGTGGTGCATTTTATTGCTGTCTGTTGTCATTATTCTTGTGCGCATTGCTTGTTTTTTGTCGCGAACACTTACCAGCTTCCTTCCGACAAACTAGCTTTTTTAGCTCTTGTGGGCTGTGGCGTCGCCTCAAATCCCGCGCCAAACATATCCAAGATTGTGGGAGAGAGTGTATACATACAGTGCGATATCGTCTTGGTGCCGTGGGATCTTTAACCGTGCAAAAGTGGGAGTTGGACGGGGCTAAAAAACGGCTCTTTCGGTGGCATCTTTGCGCAAAACGGAAGCTTTTTTCTGGATGGGGGTGGGTATGCGTTCGCGCGCTGGCGCGCGCGCTGGTGTTTGTCAGTGTGTTTGTTTGTGTGCGCGCATGTGGTGGGCCCCTCCACTTTGCAGTGGTGCATCATATTGCTGTATATTGTCATTATTCTCGTGCACAATGCTTGCTTTTTTGTCGCGTACACTTACCAGCTTTCCGTCCTACAAACTAGCTTTCTTAGCTCTTGGGGGCTGTGGTGTCGCCACAAATCCGGCGCCACGCATATTCAAGATGGTGAGAGAGAGAGTGTATGCATACAGTGCGATATTGTCTTGGTGCCGTGGGATCTTTAACCCTGCGAAAGTAGGAGTTGGACGGGGCTGAAAACGGCTCTTTTGGTGGCATCTTTGCGCAAAACGGCAGCTTTTTCTGGTGGAGGGTAGGTATGCGTTCGCGCGCGAGTGCGCGCACTGGTTTTTGTCAGTGTGTTTGTTTGTGTGCGCACATATGGCAGGGACCCTCCACTTTGCAGTGGTGCATCATATTTCTGGATATTGTCATTATTGTTGTGCGCAAAGCTTGTTTTTTGTTGCGTAGGCTACACTTACCAGCTTTCCTTCTGACAAACTAGCTAACTTAGCTCTTGGGGGCTGTGGTGTTGTTGTTTTTGTTTTAGTTTTTTTTTTAAACCATACAGAGTCAGTTTTGATATCGATAGCATAATTATTGTAGATACACTAATGTTGGCATTGCTAAAACATTTTTGAATATGTTCGTGCATATTCAAGAGTGTAAGCACTAAGGAGATCTGTATGTTTTTTCAATGTTTATCTTCGTGCAACTCAGTGTTTGTTTGTTTGTTTTTTAAGAAACGGGATGGGATAGATAGCCAGATTGTCAGAACATTGGGCTCGCAATTTGACGACCCGGGTTCGAGTTTGTTTGAGGGGATTTTTCTCCTGGAGTTAACATCAGTACTGACTCCACTCTCCCCAAAAGCCCTTCGGATGAGACTATAATCCGAGGCCCCGTGTGCGAACGCATACAGAACATCTTGCACACGCGTTAAATCGTGTTCCGCTTTTCGTAAGAGTAGGCAATCGTGTGCTGGTGGGAACAGATGACAAGATTTACAAAACTGCATACACATGGGGACTGGATGTAAAAAGGCACAAGAGTGCTTATTGCATTATCCTCAATATAAAATACTACTATCTACTACTACTACTACTACTACTACTACTACTACTACTACTATACTACTACTACTACTACTACTACTAAAGTCTTGCGAAAATGTTATAGCGGAATGAGTTATAATTTTACAGATATACTGCAGCCAACGCACAAACATCTTTGACACCGAGGGAGGGTAGGCCTACCCCAAGGGGAGATCACTGTAAACGCTTCTCTCTTGTCCTGCAAAACGAGGTCGTCGAGCGAAGCAGTCGCCGAAATGGCCTCTCCATTCGATTTAGTTGGGGCCGTGGATCAAGGGACAAGTAGCACCCGATTTCTGGTCAGTTTGTTTCTGTTGTTTTTATTGCATTGTTGCAAGTTGTTTAGAGTTTGCATCGCCGTTTACCTGAGACCGATCAGACTTTGTTTTTACCGTATAGCGTCGATGGTTTCCTCCAGTGAAATGTTTACTTACTTTTCAAGTGGGTTGCCCCACTTCCCTCCACAAAAAGTGAAAAACAGTCAGTGCAGGCTAAGGCCTAGGGCCTATCACTTGTTATGTTGCTGCCATAGCTCTTGAGATCATATCGCTCAGAGGAAGAGTGGGTGAACCAGTTCTTCCAGGCGATCGCTAATAATAATTATGGACTCATGTTAAGAAAGCACGTCAGACCTTTACTGTCAAGTTTTTTGTTGTTGTAATTGTCTTTAATTTGTCACTCACACACACACACACACATACACACACACACACATACACACACACGCACGCATGCATGCACACACGCACGCACTCACATACACGCGCACGCGCGCATGCACGCACTCACGCACACACAGGCATGCACGCACTCAACGCACACACAGGCATGCACACACAGGCATGCACGCACTCACATACACACACGCGCGCGCATGCACGCACTCACGCACACACACGCACGCTGTGTGCACGCGCGCATGCACGCACTCACGCACGCACACGCACGCACACACTCACTCACACGTACACACTACACACACACACACACACACACACACACACACACACACACACACACACCAACACAACCAACCAACCAACACACACACTAACACACACACACACACACACACACACACACACACACACACACACACACCACACCAACACACACACACACACACACACACACACACACACACACACACACACACACACCAACCAACCAACGGACACACACACACTAACACACACACACTCACACACTAACACACACACACACACACACACACACACACACACACACACACACACACACACACACACACACACACACACACACACACACACACACACACACACACACACACACCACGCACACACACACACACACGACCAACACACACACTAACCACACACACACGCGCACACCAACACACACACACACACACACACACACACACACACACACACACACACACTGTTAATTGTATAACTATAGATCTAGATAGTTGTCAACCATGTGGAGAGAGCTGTTTGTTCAGGAATGCAGACCTTTGCCTTTCTGTTCTGTTTCTGATAAGGATAAAATACAATGGCCTCCAAGCTTTTGATTGGGTCTTTGTGACTGAGTCAGTGGGTAGGGTATTCATGAAGGACTGATGAATTCCTGTTTGATAAGTCCAGGAAATGTTTGCTCTTGTGTGTATGTGTCACTGTGTGTGTGTGTGTGTGCGTGTGTGTGTGTGTGTGTGTGTTATGTGGTGTGTGTGTGTCACTGTGTGTGTGTGTGGGTGTGTGTGTTTGTGCGTGCATGTGCGTGTGTGTAATAATGATGATAATAATAATAATAACAACAACAACACATGGAATTTATAATATACTACAGCGCTATATGATATTTTGCAAAAGCAAATCAAAGCACTTGCTAGGGGAGAGAGAGAGAGAGAGAGAGAGAGAGAGAGAGAGAGAGAGAGAGAGAGAGAGAGAGGAGAGAGGTGTGTGTGTGTGTGTGTCACTGTGTGTGCGCATACAATATATATGGGGAAGTGTTTGCCACATGGAGTCTAACTTTAGACTGGAGCCCTACAGGGGTTTGAGACTGTTTGGCGCAATAATAAACCTGAATAGTTTGGCTGTTTGGGAACACTGTGTGTGTGTGTTGGGAGGGGGGGGGGGGATTTTTATTTTATCTATTTATTTGTTATTCTTTTATATCCAGGATAATGAGTTGTGTGTGTGTGTGTGTGTGTGTGTGTGTGTGTGTGTGTGTGTGTGTGTGTGTGTGTGTGTGTGTGTGTTTGTGTGTGTTGGGGAGGGGGGTGTCACTCTGTGTGGTGTGTGTGTGTGTGTGTGTGTGTGTGTTAGTGTGAGAGTAGTGTGTGTGTGTGTGTGTGTGTGTCTTTGTGTGAGAGTACTGAGTAGTGTGTGTGTGTGTGTATGTGTGTGTGTGTGTGTGTGTGTGTGTGTGTGTGTGTGTGTGTGTGTGTGTGTGTGTGTGTGTGTGAGAGAGAGAGAGAGAGAGGAGAGAGAGAGAGAGAGAGAGAGAGAGAGAGAGAGAGTACTGTGCTAGTGTGTGTGTTTGTGTGTTATTCTTTAAAAGTATTTTTAAATATTCATTTTTTTTAGGTTAATGGAATATTATTATTAATCACTTGTGTGTGTGCTTTTATACACTTGTAATTTTTTAAATAGTTTATTTCCTTCTTCATTGTTTTATATCAAAGATAATGGGATAAGCACTCATGTGCTTTTTTACATCTAGTCCCTATGTGTATGCAGTTTTGTAAATCTTGTCATCTGTTCCCACCGGCACACAATGGCTTACTCTTATGAAAAGCGGAACAGGATTTAATGTGTGCGCAAGTGTTCTGTGTGCATTGACACACAGGGCCTCAGTTTATAGTGTCATCTGAAGGACTTTTGGGAAGAGTGGAGTCAGCACTGATGATGTATGTATCCATTCCCTGTGTATTTATGCAGAATGTGTAATATTGAGTGTGAGTGTGTGTATGCATCCATGCATGCGTGCATGCATGCATGCGTGTATGTCTATGTGTTTGCATACACACTGTGTGTGTGTGCATGTATGACTGTTTTTGAGTACCTCACCATATAGGCAGCCATACTCTGACAGTCTATAAAATGAATTTACTCTGGTGGTCCAAAAGAAATAGTGCACGTCCCCAAACCAAATTACTGTAGTCAGGTGACTGTAAACAGAAAACATGTCTTTGTCATTGCAACATCACACTACTGGAGTCAGGTGACTGTAAACAGAAACATGTCTTTGTCATTGCAACATCACACTACTGGAGTCAGGTGACTGTAAACAGAAACATGTCTTTGTTGTTGCAACATCACACTACTGGAGTCAGGTGACTGTAAACAGAAACATGTCTTTGTTGTTGCAACATCACACTACTGGAGTCAGGGGACTGTAAACAGAAACATGTCTTTGTTGTTGCAACATCACACTACTGGAGTCAGGTGACTGTAAACAGAAACATGTCTTTGACTGTTGCAACACTTTCACAGCCTCCACAGTTTTTTGTGCTCTCTGCTATTCTATGTCCACATGTATCATGTATTCATGATCTATCTAATCATGTTTATTTTATTGCTTGATTGATTGCTTGATTTATTTATTTGTTTTGTTTTCTTTTGTTTTCTATTGAGGATAATGGAATAAGCACTCATGTGCTTTTTTTTTTTTACATCCAGTCCCTGTGTGTATGCAGTTTTGTCAATTTTGTTCCCACCGCCACAACATGGCCTAACTCTTTGAAAAAGTGGAACAGGATTTAACACGTGCGGTAGATATTCTGCGTGCGTTTGCACATGGGGCATCTGAAGGACTTTTGGGGAGAGTGGCGTCAGGGCTGATGTTAACTCCAGTGGAAAAAAATCCCATTGAACGGGAATCGAACCCGGGTCTGCAGATCGTGAACACAGTGTTGTAACCACTAGGCTGTCCTGTCTGCAATGACGTGTGTGTGTGTGTTGT
>CM060346.1:4750141-4752641 GCA_030674155.1 Stramonita haemastoma
GAATCATTAATTATTTTTTTTGTAATTGAGGCATAAAGGTTCTATTTTTAGCTGTGTTGCGGTTGTGACATGGAAACCAAAAGTAGCATTAAAACATCTTTTTACACAAAATATCAAACAAAAAACACTCACAAATGCTTTTGTTTTTATCTATAAAACAACACTATCAATTGGAAGTATGACAATCATCGACAAAGCATATGTTTTTGCTTTTTGTAATGACACTCTAAGACATTTTGTATACCCAGATTTAAAGTTTGGTTTTTGTACAAATGACCACAGCAAGCATCCCCCACATTATCCTGAACTTAAACCACAGAATGATATTCATTAAACTAAACAGTTTTCTTTACATAAGAATGGAAGCTGTTTAATATTAATGCCTTATAGAAGTAATATGTTTCGGTTGTGACATGGAAACCGTTTGGTTGTGACATGGAAACCACACCCTTCAAAAGCACAAAACCTGAAATTGTAGCAATGAAAACACAAATTAAATCCAAAAAACAACCTACTTGATTTGGGAACAATGCATTCTATTAACATTATTATGATTATTTACATTGATTTGTCGTTTTAGAGTGATCTGTTATGGTTGTGACATGGAAACCGTTTGGTTGTGACATGGAAACCGTTTGGTTGTGACATGGAAACCACACTCCTCAAAACCCACAAATCACTGAAGTGAAGCAATTTAAACACAAATTGAAAAAAACCCCACCATCTTAAATTAGAAACAATGCATTCTATTAACATTATTTATACTAATTTGTCATTTTAGAGTTCAATGTTTTTTGTTACGGCTGTAACATGGAAACCGTTTGGTTGTGACATGGAAACCACACCCTTCAAAACCACAAATCACCCAAGTGTAGCAATTTAAACACAAATGGAAAAAAAAAACCCATCTTAAATTAGAAACAGTGCATTCTGTTAACATTATCTACATTGATTTATGTAATTAAAGTGATATATCAATCAATATTATTATTGATCAAATGCTGCGTTTGGTTGTGACATGAAAAAGCTGGAGAAACCAAAGACTGGAACTCTAATTATAGCATCGCGATACTCCTTTGGCGGGAAAAAGTATGTGTCAGAGATATTTAAGGTCAAGATGAAGTACCTACCTGAAAATCTCGGTCAGTGAAAGAATGTGCCGTATTTTGCAACAGATTTACATCGTTTGGTTGTGACATGAAAAAAGGGAAACCATGTTGGTCATCTGGGGTTTCAAGCAATTTACGAGGATAGGAGCTCCAGCTGATCAAAAACAATGTTTTCTTTATACTGTTAACAGTTTAATTCATCCCTTGTGGCTATAATGTGTTGATGATAACATATAGTTCTTTGTGAGTAAATTGTTAAAATTGGGCCTACTTTGGGAAACCAACGTCACAACCGCAACAAGCTTTTAATCTGCCCTCTATTTAATGTCCATGACAAAGAAAGTACAATTTTTCTTCTAGGGAACTTGAAACAACATCTGGGCATTACTTTAATACAAGTTGTGTTTCAAATTAGCAGTCTTTCAAGTCAGAAGAACAATCTGAATAAAGTATGCACCAAAATGTCACAAATCCGCCATGTTGGAATGAGCAATTTGGTGAAATAAATTCACAATATTTAAAAGCAAAAACACAAATGGTCATAAAAACATTTAAATTTTATTTTTTTAAATTAAACACAACCAGTAAACAGCATTCACCACAATTTTAAACTTAATTCAGCCAAATGGCAGATGTGTAAAGTAGGTCACTATACATGCCTCACATGTTTCTGAGAATGACCCATATATATATATATTGCGCGCATAATGGAACCCAGTAATGGTTGATGTGTGATTTATATGTGATATAGATTAATGGCTAGTGTCATAAATTATGTCAGTGAAGACAAGGGGGCCCTGTAAAGGTTGATGTGTGACATATCTGTGGGATATAGGAACACTGTAGGGCCTTCTCAAAGACAGATCAGGTTTTAATGTTATGTTCACATATTATGTAAGAACACACTGGGGCTGTGCTGAGGTGGAAAAAGGTGTGAACTATGCGATATGTGTACACAAACAGTGGGGCCCTGCAGAGGTGTGACTGATGTGATAATAATGATATGTAGATACTGTGGTCTAGAGTAACGCACCTGTCTAGAAAGCAAAAAGTCCGGGTGGGAGTGTGTGTGATGGTTTGAATCCTGTTTGGGCCCAAAACTTTTCCCCCATCCATTACACCATGAGTGGTGGTCTGGGTGCTAGTCTGTTGGATGAGGCGATAGACCGAGGTTCCGTGTGTTACACATTATTTAGCACACTTAAAAGAACCCACAGCAACAAGGGGTTGTCCCTGGCAAAATTCTGTTGAAAAAAAGCCACTCTGATAGGGAAACAAATACAGCTGCAGACAGGAAAAAGAAAAAAAAGGTGGCGCTGCATTTGTGGCGACGCACTCTCCTTGGTGAGAGCAGCCGAATTTCACGCAGAGAAATCTGCTGTGACATAAAG
>CM060346.1:4757641-4767641 GCA_030674155.1 Stramonita haemastoma
AGTGAGGGAGGGAGTTATTATTTATTTATTATTATTATTCTTATTATTCTTTTATATCGAGATACAAATAGCAATCATGTTTTTTTTCATCGTCCTGTGTATGCAGTTTTGTAATATTGTCATCTGTCCTCAGGAGGGAGGGAGTCAGTGAGGGAGGGAGGGAGTGAGTCAGGAGGGAGGGAGGAAGGGAGTGAGTGAGTGAGTGAGTTTATTCATTTATTTATTTATTTATATTTATTTATTCTTTTTATGTCGAGGATATTGGGATAAGCACTCATGTGCTTTTTTTCATCCAGTCCCCGTGTGTATGCAGTTGTGTAACTATTGTCATCTGTTCCCACCGGCACACAATGGCCTACTCTTATGAAAAGCGGAAGTTGGCACTGATGTTAACTCCAGGGGGAAAATCCTCTTGAAAGGGATTGGAACCAGGTCAGCAGATCAGGAGCGCATCACTCTGACCACCTGGCTGAGTTGGATGGGTGGTCTAGCGGTAATGCACCTGTCTAGAAAGTGAAAAGTCCCGGCCCAAAACTTTTCCCCCATCCATTAGACCATGAGTGGTGGTCTGAGTGCTAGTTTTTCAGATGAGACACTCAACTGAGGTGTTAAACTTCATTATTTAGCACACATAAAAGAACCCACGGCAACAAGAGGGTTGTCCAAGGCAAAAAATCTGTAGAAAAAAAACACTCTGATAGGGGAAAAAAGTACAGTTGCAGACAGGAAAAAGAAAAAAAAATAGAATAATGGGTAGGCGCTGCTCTTGTGGCGACACGCTGTCCCTGGGGAAGGGAGAACAGCCCAAATTTCCCGTAGAGAAAGTGCCGTGACTTTAAGTGGTATGAAATAAGATAAAATAAATAAATCCCCCAGCTCATCTCATCTTTTTGTCTGTGGGCAGAATCTGACAGGGGGGTTAGGTAAAATAAAAAATTAAAAAATAAATCCCCCATCTCATCTTTTTGTCCATGGGCAGAATCTGACAGGGGGGGTTAAAGGGGGACGACACCTGACGGACGTCACCAACGCCAGCCGCACCATGCTCATGAATATTCATACGCTGCAGTGGGACGACTTCCTGTGCAGGTCAGAGTTCAATGTTGTTTGGGTTTGGGTAGGATGTAAGCCGAGTCATTTTGTTGTTTGTTTTTGGACAGCGAGGAAAGGTGTCCCATAACCTGTGTGGTCATAGGGGAGCGAGGCATCAGAGACCTCAGCTTCTCTAGGGGCCAGCATATTGAGGGCGGCGCCCATCTCCTCTCCCTCGCTGCTTTACCTTCCCTGAGCCTAAAGAGGGCAGGTATCCATTTACAGCTGGGTGAACTGGGGGACTGTACTGAAGCCAGGGCGCACAAACGGTCAGTCTCCCATCCACTTGGTAACCATGCTCAACACTGCTTAACCTTGGCTGGGGGAAAATGTCGAGTGCTTTGACCACTGAGCTATCCCGTCCCAAGGAAGTTTTTGATATTTGTTACTATTCTCATGCTCCAATGATATGACTGTTTACTTCTTTCTACATGAGGGTGTTAAGTTAAAGTTAAAGTCTGTCCCGAGCCATAAGGCTCATCAGGCCGGTGCTTATCCCGGTTTCTGTGGCGTTAAGCGACTGAGAGTCATAGACTCCCCCCTGGATAGGACGCCAGTCTATCGCAGGGTTAACCCCCAACACAAGGTTGGTACCCCTTTTTACACCTGGGTGGGGTGAGAAAATAGCCGTAAAGTGCCTTTTCCAAGGGCACAGCGCCATAGCGGAATAGCTGGGATCGAACCCGCAACCTTTAGATTACGAGTACAACGCCCTAACCACTAGGCCACAGCGGCGGCTACATGAGGGTGTGTTTCTATTTTATTATATAAAAAATAAATAAAAAAAAAGGTTATGTGTGTGTGGGTGGTCTCCAAGGTGAGGTTCAGTTCAATTCAATTCAGTTCAATTCAGATAGTTTGTTATCTGCCCCCCAAAACAGAGATGTTACAGCAGGTTACAAGCCACACATGTATACATAACAACAGTCAATGTGTAAAAATAATATCAAGGATATAGATATTTGTTGTTGTTGTTGTTGTTGTTGTTGTTGTTGTTGTTGTTGTTGTTGTTGTTGTTGTTGTTGTTGTTGTTGCTGTTGTTGTTGCTGCTGCTGCTGCTGCTGTTGTTGTTTGTTGTTGTTATGATGATGATGATGATGATGATGATGATGATGATGATGATGATGATCATCATCATCATCATCATCATCATCATCATCATCATCATCATCATCATCATCATCGTTATTGTTATTGTTATTATTATCATCATTATTGTGTCACAGATTTTTTGACATTCCCAAGAGCGTGTTGCCGGCGATTCGCAGTTCCTAGATGTATATATTACTATTGTTAGTATCATCATTATAATTATTATCATCATTATTGTGTCACAGATTTTTTGACATTCCCAAGAGCGTGTTGCCGGCGATTCGCAGTTCCTAGATGTATATATTACTATTGTTAGTATCATCATTATAATTATTATCATCATTATTGTGTCACAGATTTTTTGACATTCCCAAGAGCGTGTTGCCGGCGATTCGCAGTTCCTAGATGTATATATTACTATTGTTAGTATCATCATTATAATTATTATCATCATTATTGTGTCACAGATTTTTTGACATTCCCAAGAGCGTGTTGCCGGCGATTCGCAGTTCCTAGATGTATATATTACTATTGTTAGTATCATCATTATAATTATTATCATCATTATTGTGTCACAGATTTTTTGACATTCCCAAGAGCGTGTTGCCGGCGATTCGCAGTTCCTCAGAGATTACGGCCAGTGAGGAGGCCCCTGAAAGGAGTGCCCATATCCGGTGAGTCAGGGTCATGGGGTCGTGGGCTCTGCTTTATCAAGAGGTCCACATAAAGGTGTCCCATAACCGTGGTGGTCAGGGGGCAGGCGTCATAGACTCTGCCTCAGTTCTATCAAGGTAAATTTAAAGGTGTCCCATAACCTGTGTGGTCGTAGGGGAGCAGGCGTCAGTTAGACCTCAGCTTCTCTATAGGTAAAATGTAAAGGTGTCCCATAACCTGTGTGGTCGTAGGTCAGAGACCTCAGCTTCTCTAGGGGCCAGCATTTGAAGGTGGCGCCCATCTCCTCTCCCTCGCTGCTTTACCTTCCCTGACCCTAAGAGGGCAGGTACCCATTATCAGCTGGGTGAACTGGGGGACTGTACTGAAGCCAAGGCGTGCAAACGGTTGGTCACCCATCCACTTGGTAACTCCTCGCTTCGACGCTGCTTAACCTTAACTGGGAAAAAGCAAGCGCTCTGACCACTGAGCTATCTCGTCCCGAGGATTTTTATTATTATTATCTATTTATCGATCTATTTATCTATTTCTTTTATTTCCAGGATCATGGAATCATAAGTGCTCGTATGCCTTTTTTTAATCTTTTTTTTTTTTTGGTATCCTGTCCTCTGTGTGTGTGTATATGATGCAGTTTTGTCAACTTTTGTCAGTTGTTCCTAACACAATGGCCTATCAGACCTGTACACCTTCCGTATTTTTCTGTATTTGTTCGGAAAAAAGTTGGAAAATATGGAAATACAATTTTGTTAATCAAAATCTGATTTTTGTCAACAATAATTCCGAAAATCCAAAATGTCTTAAATTGTTCAGTGACGCCGTTCATCTTGCATTACGTTCTGCTATCGTTCAGATATTTGTCTCCCCTTATATGCACACATCACCACTTTCAAAACAACATGGCGGAAAGTGGTGTAGCCTTTCCAGAAAAACAGACCAAACTGAGTCACTTACAAGCAAAGAAAGCGCGGAGTAAACACAAAATGACGCTAACAGGCCAGGATGGGGCTAGAAGAGGTACAGTTGCGGATATAGATGCACAAACAGCAAAATTGGTGTTTGTTTTGCTGAGTAAGATGTGAAACTTGCGCTATGTCTCTCGCATTGGGCTACTTGCTTGTGAAAGTTGAGCTTTCATTAAAGTGATGTGGGAAATTGGAACAGGTCAGAAATAAGCAAACCACAGCCTTCAAATTATTGAAGCCTGATTTCTTGGCAAATCATGGAACAGTAAACCTTTTGATCTTCCGAAAAATCAGTTGATCGTTAAAACGGCAAAGTGACTCGATCCTGAAGTTACATCGCGTCGAACACAGCCTCCGCTCTGCTGCTGTACCGGACAGCAGCAAAGCACACACATACACAGAACTTGTTTTCTGGCCATGCAGACTGTCAAGGTGAGTCCACTCCGAAATCAGATAATTTTAATCTGCTTTTGAACAGGGGCTTCAACTTGACATTAAAATGAGAAAGGCATAGAATCTTCCAATCTTCACAAGAGATGTATTGATCTCTCTCTCTCTCTCTCTCTCTCTCTCTCTCTCTCTCTCTCTCTCTCTCTCTCTCTCTCTCTCTCTCTCTCTCCTCTCTCTCTCATCACACACATCACACACAACACACACACACACACACACACACACACACACACCACACACACACACATCATCACACACACGTACACTAATTCCTCCCTCTGACTCTGCCACTCACCTCCCTGTCTCTTTCCCTCTTCTCTAGTCTTCCACTACCCACTGCCATCCCCCCTGTCTCCCTCACACACGTGTTCTCCCTCCCCCTCTCCACTAGTTTCCCCACCCTATCTCCCCCTCTTGTCTTTTTTTCATCCCTCACTTCCCTCTTTACCAGCACACACTCACAACACACAACACACACACACACACACACACACACACACACACACACACTCACAACACACAACACACACACACACACACACACACACACACACAACACACACACACACACACACACACACACACACACACACCACACACACACACACACACACACACACACACACACACACACACACACACACACACACACACACACACACACAACACACACACACAACACACACACACACACACACACACACACACACACAACACACACACACACACAGCACACACGCACGCACGCACGCGTTTAAATTGGAAAGAAATTGGAGGGGGGATGAGCAAACAAATTAAGAAAAAAGAAAAAAAAGAAAAAGAAAAGACGTTTATTCTTCCCGTGGAAAATACTGAAAATTGCCATGAAAATTCTGAAATCAGCAGTAAGGGGGTGCACAGGTCCGGCCTATTCTTCCAAAAGGTAGAACGGGTTTTAATGTGTGCATATGATGTTCTGCGGTGCCTTTGCATCTACACAGGGCCTCGGGTTGTAGTGTCATCTGAAGGACTTTGGGGGGTTGGCGGGGGGGTAGTGTAGTTTGCACTGATGTGAACTCCAGGGAAAAATCCCCTCGTATGGGAATGAACCCACGTCATCAAATTGCGAGGCAGTTTTCTGTCTTCCAGGCTATCCCTAACAGAGTGTGTGTGTGTGTGTGTGTGTGTGTGTGTGTGTGTGGTGTGTGTGTGTGTGTGTTGTATGTTGTGTATTATAAATTTATTTCATATATATAATATAATAATAATAGATAATAGATATAATATAATATAATAATTATATCGGGTAATGGAATAAGCACTCTTGTGCTTTTTTACATCCCGTCCCCGTGTGTATAAAACAGTGTGTGTGTGTGTTTGTGTGTGTGTGTGTTATTGCATATAATCTATAAAAACAGTGTGTGTGTGTGTGTGTGTGTGTGTGTGTGTGTGTGTGTGTGTGTGTGTGTGTGTGTGTAATTTCATATAATATATAAAAAACAGTGTGTGTGTGTGTGTGTGTGTTATTCCATATAATATATAAAAACAGTGTGTGTGTATGTGTGTGCATGTGTGCATGTGTGTCGTGCGTGTGTGTGCGTGGTGCATGCATTGTGTGTGCATGTTTCAGATTTTGGGGGACCAACAGGCAGCCCTGGTGGGCCAGACGTGCTTTAAGCTGGGCCAGGCCAAAAACACGTCAGTGGTGGCCTCTGTGACGCTGCTTCTCCCTCTGCCTTTTGACTCTCTCTCCCTCTCTCTGTCTCCCTGGCTGTCCAGTGTTGTAGCTCACCAGTGATGATGAGCTGTATAGAGTTATGTGGGAAGGATTATTGTTGTAGCTCACCAGTGATGATGAGCTGTATAGAATTATGTGGGAAGGATTATTGTTGTAGCTCATCAGTGATAGCTGTATGGAATTATGTGTGAAGGATTATTGTTGTACCTCATCAGTGATAAGTATAGAATTATGTGTGAAGGATTATTGTTGTACCTCATCAGTGATAAGTATAGAATTATGTGTGAAGGATTATTGTTGTACCTCATCAGTGATAAGTATAGAATTATGTGTGAAGGATTATTGTTGTACCTCACCAGTGATAACTGTATGGAATTATGTGTGAAGGATTATTGTTGTACCTCATCAGTGATAACTGACTGACATATATATCGAATCCTGTGTGTGCGTGTGTGTGTGTGTGCGTGTGTATGTGTGTGTGTGTGTGTGTGTGTGTGCGTGTGTGTGTGCGTGTGCGTGTGCGTGTGCGTGTGTGTGTGTGTGTGTGTGTGTGTGTGTGTGTGTGTGATGATTGTTGCAGGTATGGAACAGGGTGTTTTCTGCTGTACAATACTGGCACAGAGGTCTGTTCATTTTCATCAATGTCCGTGCTTAGTTTAGTTTGTTTTATTTTTGTGAAATTTTAGTTTGTGTAAAAACAGTTTTTCTTGATTTATTTTATGTTATTTTATTTTGTTTTAAATGTTGTTTTAATTTTGTATTGTTTATTTGATTTTGTTTTATTTTGTTACATTTTATTTGAAATTTCATTTTATTTTATTTTATTTGAAATTTTGTTTGAGTTTATTCTATTTGATCCTGTTGTCTTTTATTTTGTTTTATTTCAATTTGTATAATTCATTTTGATTAGTTTTATTTTATTTTATTTTACACACACTTTCACACACACACACACACACACACACACACACACACACACACAACACACACACACACACACACACATATATCTACATGTACACACATGCATGCGAACCCAACCCAACCCAACCCAACCCAACCCAAACCAACCAACCAACCAAACTGACCAAACCAAAGCAACCAACCAACTACCCCCCCCCCCAACCCCCTCCTCCTCATCATGTATTGTATGTGTGTGCATGCGAGTGTGCGTAAATTCAAATTTGCTGAAGCTATTAATTGTTATAGATTGTTTTTGTGTTGTATAGGTCCAATTCAAGTGCTTTGATTTGCTTTTTTGCAAGAGATAGCGCTATATTAAAAAAAAAAAAAAATCTTTTATATCGAGGATAATGGGATAAGCACTCTTGTGCTTTTTTTCATCCAGTCCCCGTGTGTATGCAGTTTTGTAAAAGTCATCTGTTCCCACCGGCACACCATGGCCTACTCTTACGAAAAGTGGAACGGGATTTAACGTGTGCGCAAGATGTTCTGCGTGCGTTCGCACACGGGGCCTCGGTTTACGGTCTCATCCGAAAGACTTTTGGGGAGAGTGGAGTCAGCACTGATGTTAACTCCAGGGGAAAAATCCCCTCGAATGGGAAGTGAACCCGGGTCATCAAATTGTGAGCGCAATATTTATTTATTTTATTTTATTTTATTCTTTTACATCGAGGATAATGGAATAAGCACTCATGTGCTTTTTTTCATAATATTCATAATATTCTGAGCACTAGGCTGTCCTGTGAATTCCGTGTATTGTTATCATTACTATGGTTGGGGTGGGATGGCCACAGGCTGTGGAGTCCAAGACAGGTCTGCTGACCACAGTGGCTTACCAGCTGGGCCCCAAGAACAAAGCTGTCTATGCCTTGGAGGTCAGTCACAGCCATCTCCTGTCTGTCCGTCCGTCCGTCCGTCCGTGTGTGTGTGGGTGTGTGTGTGTGTTTCTGTGTGTGTGTGTGTGTTTCTGTGTGTGTGTCTGTGCCTGTCTGTCTGTGTATGTCTGTCTGTATATCTGTACTGTCTGTCTGTCTGTCTGTCTGTGCCAGTCTGTCTGTCTGTGTCTGTCTGCCTGTTATCTGTCTGCATGTCTGCCTGTCTCTGGTCTGTCTGTCTGTGCCAGTCTGTCTGTCTGCCTGTCTGTCTGTACCTGTCTCTGGGTCTGTCTTGTCTGTCTGTCTCTGTCTGATATCATCAGAGTATGAGTTTCACAAAGATAGGTATAATTCAAATTGACGTCATACCATGTATCACGCCATGGCAGTAATGTAAACACACCCTGAGGAAGGAAAAAGCCAAACTATTGGGGAGCAGCTTTACATCTGTGTTGGTGGTTGTGTGTGTGTGTGTGTGTTGTGTGTGTGTGTGTTGTGTGTGTGTGTGTGTGTGTGTGTGTGTGGTGTAAATGTGTGTGTGTGTAAATGTGTGTGTGTGTGTGTGTGTGTGTGTTTGCAGACATAGGCACATGCAAGCTGTGCATAATTCATGCCTGTACAATGTGTGTGTGCTTTTCTTCTACGTTTAAGGCCAGACACAAGTCGGTAACGGGAACATTTTTGTTTAAATAGTTTCATGGGTTTTGTTATTTTAGAGATATCATATACCACTTGAGAATCAGAAAAATTAGTTTGACTATGTAGTATGACCTTCCGTTTCCATGGAAACAAATTCAAAGTGGCTGACAAACAACATGTTTTAAAAGAAGAAAACTTCAAAAATATTAAACATATTGTAATTGTGTTTTGCATACAAGTTTTTACAATTGCTTTCTTCAATTTTACAGATTTTGTAAGACATTGTGCAGTTTTCTGATTTTTTGTGAATTTTTCTTGTGAAATCCTGGATTTGTGTGACAAATTTGGCTGGGTAGAAAGTTTCAGATTGCTATAAGTTCAAAGTTTATCAAGATAAATGCAAATCAATTTGTAAAACTTAACATTATATTACTTAAAACAAGCAGGCAAGATTTCATTGCTGTACCTTTTGTTTTGAAAAGTGAAAGTTCTTTCAAAAGATGGATTAGGTGGTAAAAAGAGAATAAGGGGAACATGAGGAAAGAAAACCAAGTATGCATCCACACTCAGTAAATGTTGTCATCTTTATTGTCAAATTATCATGGTTTGTGTCACTTTTTCGAGAAAAAAAAATTATGGGACATGAAAGAATACTCGTTTAGGGTTCCATTTCCACAAAAAAAAAAAAAAATCATGAAAAGTCATGATTTTTCACCGAAATCCGATCTGTGTTTGGCCTTAAGAGAATTCATGTTTCATTTATTGGATTCCTTCTCATATAGGGTTATTTCCTAATGAGTGGGCTGACAGGGCTGTGAAAAAAGGTGCACGTAATGAAAAGGGTCTATAGTACTGCATGTCCCTTATCCATTGCAGAGGGTTATCGATTGTTTGAAGAAGCATCCTTAAACAAATTTAGAGAAAATCATCGGCAAAACAAGCGGCTTCAACATTCAACTCTGAGTGGGAAGAGTGTCAGCTGAATACATTGATTGTTCAGAAATTCATAAAAATGCTGTCAAAGAAAGACAACTCAAGGCATTATTTTTCAGGATAAGATTAAATGCTTTCATGACAAAATTTAGCAAGGATGTTAAATGCTTATGTGGTGGATATATTTCAAATACCCAGATCATACTTGAATGTAACACTTTAAAACCTCATCTCCCTGCCTTTTCTGAGAAATTCCATTGACGAAGTTTTGAAGAATGCAAATCTAACATTTGACATAGCTAAAGGTTTGTTGTTAAGTCCTATAGGGCATTTATTGTAGTTCTTGTAGTTCTTTTTGGGATTTTTACATTTTCAATATTTTTCTTTATCTGTTATTGTAAAGAATACCTTTTATTTGCTGTTACTATTTATCACACACGCACGCAACGCACGCACGCACGACCACGCACGCACCACCACACACACACACACACACACACACACACACACACACACACTCACACACATACACATATTAGATTTCTCTCTCTCTCTCTCTCTCTCTCTCTCTCTCTCTCTCTCTCTCTCTCTCTCTCTCTCTCTCT
>CM060346.1:4772641-4790141 GCA_030674155.1 Stramonita haemastoma
GTATTTTGTCATTTAGTGTGGTTTATTTTGGTTTGTCTGTTTCCAGAGTAGAGAGGTCCCTTTACTTTTCTGTCTCGCTCTTTTTTGTGTGGTTTGTTTTGAGTTTTGTTATTGGTTTATTTTGGTTTATTTTATGTTTTTTGTCATGTAGTGGGTTTATTTTGGTTTATTTTTTTGTTACATGTAGTTTGTGGTTTAGTTTATTTTTTGGTTTATTTATGTTTTTTGTCATTTAGTGTGGTTTATTTTGGTGTTTTTTTTTTATGTTTTTTTCATTAGTGTGGTTTTTTGGTGTTTTGTTTTTTGTCATTTAGTGTGGTTATTTGGTTTATTTGTTTTTTGTCATTTACTGTGGTTTATTTTGGTTTTTTTTTGTCATTCACTGTGGTTTATTTTGGCTTCTGTTTTTTGTCATTCACTGTGGTTTTATTTTGGCTTCTGTTTTTTGTCATTCACTGTGGTTTATTTTGGCTTCTGTTTTTTGTCATTCACTGTGGTTTATTTTGGCTTCTGTTTTTTGTCATTCGCTGTGGTTTATTTTGGCTTCTGTTTTTTGTCATTCACTGTGGTTTATTTTGGCTTCTGTTTTTTGTCATTCACTGTGGTTTATTTTGGCTTCTGTTTTTTGTCATTCACTGTGGTTTATTTTGGTTATCTGCTTTCAGATCAGAAGGTTGTTTATTTTTCTTTATTTTTCGTTGGACTTTTCTTTATTTTGAGGTTTTTTTATTTAGTATGTAGATGTAAATGGGCACCTGCCCTCTTTAGGGTCAGGGAAGGTAAAGCAGCGAGGGAGAGGAGATGGGCGCCGCCCTCAACATGCTGGCCCCTAGAGAAGCTGAGGTCTCTGACGCCTTGCTCCCCTACGACCACATAGGTTATGGGACACCTTTACCTAATGATGAAGATCATAATGATGATAATGATACTGGTGATGATGAGGATGATAATGATAATAATGACAATGATGATGACAGTGATGATAATAATAGTAATGGTAATGATGATAATAATTATGATAATGATGATGATAATAATGACAGTGATTGTGACAATGATGATAACAGTAAATAATAATGATAATAATAATAATATAATAATAATAACAATAATAATAAAATGACAATGATGATAATGACGATAATGAAAATGATGACAATAATGATGATAATGACGACAATGCTGACAGTTGCTAGAAGCCATGGACAAGGACAGCGGTATTCCCCTGACCTCACTGCAGGTGGATGGAGGAATGACGGTAATAATGATGATAATGATGATGATGATGATGATAATGATGATAATGACGACAATGCTGACAGTTGCTAGAAGCCATGGACAAGGACAGCGGTATTCCCCTGACCTCACTGCAGGTGGATGGAGGAATGACGGTAATAATGATGATAATGATGATGATGATGATGATAATGATGATAAGATAATGATGATAATGACGACAATGCTGACAGTTGCTAGAAGCCATGGACAAGGACAGCGGTATTCCCCTGACCTCACTGCAGGTGGATGGAGGAATGACGGTAATAATGATGATAATGATGATGATGATGATGATAATGATGATAAAGATAATGATGATAATGACGACAATGCTGACAGTTGCTAGAAGCCATGGACAAGGACAGCGGTATTCCCCTGACCTCACTGCAGGTGGATGGAGGAATGACGGTAATAATGATGATAATGATGATGATGATGATGATAATGATGATAAAGATAATGATGATAATGACGACAATGCTGACAGTTGCTAGAAGCCATGGACAAGGACAGCGGTATTCCCCTGACCTCACTGCAGGTGGATGGAGGAATGACGGTGATAATGATGATAATGATGATGATGATGATGATAATGATGATAAAGATAATGATGATAATGACGACAATGCTGACAGTTGCTAGAAGCCATGGACAAGGACAGCGGTATTCCCCTGACCTCACTGCAGGTGGATGGAGGAATGACGGTGATGATGATGATAATGATGATGATAATGACAATGATGATAATGACGATGATGATGACAGTTGCTAGAAGCCATGGACAAGGACAGCGGTATTCCCCTGACCTCACTGCAGGTGGATGGAGGAATGACGGTGATAATGATGATAATGATGATGATGATGATGATAATGATGATAAAGATAATGATGATAATGACGACAATGCTGACAGTTGCTAGAAGCCATGGACAAGGACAGCGGTATTCCCCTGACCTCACTGCAGGTGGATGGAGGAATGACGGTGAATTCTTTGCTGATGCAGATACAGGCCGATATTCTGCAGATTAATGTCGGTATGGTCACACCTCTCGTCTGGCTGTCTCTCTCTCTCTCTGTCTGTGTCTGTCTGTCTGCCTGTATGTCTGTCTCTTTGTCTGTCTGTCTATCTCTTCGTCTATGTCTTTGTTGCCTGTTTCTGTGTATCTCTTTCTGTCTGTTTATCTCTGTCTGTTTATCTCTGTCTGTTTATCTCTGTCTGTTCATCTCTGTCTATTTCTGTCTGCCAGTTTGCTTTCTCTGTCTACCCACAGATTATTGAGCCTTTGTCAATCTATGGGTAAGGCTCCCATCCACAATATAAGAGAACAACACACACACACACACACACACACACACACACACACACACACACACACACACACACACACACACACACACACACGGAGTACAAACACACAGTGACACATACACACACTTATACACACTTATACACACACACACACACACACACACACACACACACACACACACACACACACACACACACATAAACACACATAAACACACATAATTATCAGGCATTTGTCTTCCTCAAGTTTATTTGCTTTACTTTTGTTATCTTTTTTGTATACATGTGTAGTTCAAGCAGTTTCTGCTGGTTAGACCTGGTTTTGCTTTCTTTTTTTCTGTTATCCTCCCTTCACCTGTCCATACATGCACACACACACACACACACACACACACACACACACACACACACACACACACACACACACACACATACACACCAACCCCCCCCCCCCTGATTGCTGTGGGTCCCCCCCCCCCCCTGTGTGGTGGTGCAGTTCGGCCATCCATGACGGAGACGACAGCCCTGGGGGCGGCCATGGCAGCGGGGTCAGCAGAGGGCATCGGAGTCTGGAGCCTGGGGCAGGAGAGCACCCCCATCACCACCGACACCTTCACCCCCGCTGTCAGCCAATCAGGTGAGAGGAGGAGGAGGAGGAGAGGGAGGACATTGTTTTGTCGTTCAGTCTGTTTGTTCTTTCTTTCTTTCTTTCTCTTGGATGTAGGTGAGAGGAGGAGGAGGAGAGGGAGGACATCGTTTTGTCGTTCAGTCTGTTCTTTCTTTCTTTCTATCTTTCTTTCTTTCTTTCTTTCTTTCTTTCTTTCTATCTTTCTTTCTTTCTTTCTTTCTTTCTTTCTTTCTTTCTTTCTTTCTTTCTTTCTTTCTTTCTTTCTTTCTTTCTTTCTTTCTTTCTTTCTTTCTTTCTTTCTTTCTTTCTTTCTTTCCTTCCTTCCTTCCTTCCTTCTCCTGGATGTAGGTGAGAGGAGGAGGAGGAGAGTGAAGATGTCATCATCATCCAGTCTGTTTTATCTTTCTTTCTCTCCTTCCTTTCCCTGGATGTGTGTTGGCCCAGAAGCCTCCCCCTCCTCAGTGCTGATCAAAAGCAGACAGGCCCTGCTCCACAGGAGTGGAGTAAGCAGATACATGTGGCAAAGTTGTGGGCTGTCAGCAACATGAAACTGAAGCATTGTGTATGAAGAATGCCGTGTGAGTGAGAGACAGACACAGCCAGACAGACTGTAACTGACGGTGCTAACTCATGTGCCAGCAGAATATTTCCAACTTCTCCCATCTCAAAAGTGATACAGAGTAAAAGGTAAAGGTGAAGGTGTCCCATAACCTAGGTGGTCGTAGAGAAGCGAGGCATCAGAGACCTCAGCTTCTCTAGGGGCCAGCATGTTGAGGGCAGCGCCCATCTCCTCTCCCTCACTGCTTTACCTTCCCTGACCCTAAAGAGGGCAGGTACCCATTTACAGCTGGGTGAACTGGGGGAACTCTACTGAAGCCAAGGCGTGCTAATGGTCACCCATCCAACTGGTAACCACGCTCGACGCTGCTTAACTTGACTGGGGGAAAGCGAGCACTCTGACCACTGAGCTGTCCCATTCCCTGTAACAAGATACAAAATCGTGGGCTGCGAGCAAATGAAACTGAATGATTTGTATGAAGAACGGCATGTGAGAGAGAGACAGACAGATTGTAACTGACGGTACTTTCTCATGTGCTAGCAAAATATTTCCAACTTCTCCCATCTCAAAAGTGATACAGAGTGCTTACCCAAGTCTAAAACTCTGCGATAGAAAAATAGTTTTATTCCCACCTCAATTATGCTGCTTAATAAGTGCATGACAATGAGTCTGAACTGACCTAAAGTAAGACAGCGAGCTGGAGAGAGAGAGAGAGAGAGAGAGAGATTCAGTGCTCAGGCAGAAAAAGGATGGACAATTTTGAAGCGTAGGAAAGGATACCTTTCATCATTCTAAACTGTGTTCAGTATCTTTAATGGACAAAATATTTCTTTAAAAAAAAGTTTTATTGATAATTGTTTTAATCATACAATGTATTATAACAGTTGTGTGTGTGTGTGTGTGTGTTAAGACTGTGTTCAATGTCTTAATAAAATAGTGTACAAATTTATTTGGTATTTGTCTTAATCATACAATATGTTATGACAGTTTGGTTTATGTCTTAAAATGCATGTGCATGCGTGCAAATGTTTTCAATGGTGTGTGTGTGTGTGTGTGTGTGTGCGTGTGTGTGTGTGTGTGTGTGTGTGTGTGTGTGTGTGTGTGTGTGGTGCTGTGTGTGCGTGCGTGCGTGTGTGTGTGTGTGTGTGTGTGTGTGTGTGTGTGTGGTGTGTGTGTGTGTGTGTGTGTGTGTGTGAGCCATGTGTGAGTGTGTGGATGCGTGGGCATACTGGTGCGCACATGAATGTTTGTGAGTTTACTTGGGTGAGTTTTCAACTGGCTGAGATATTGCTGACTTGTGGGTGCTCTTTATACTGTGATGGGTGCGTGCTGATGTTCAGAACCTGTGTTGTGTGATATTGATATTATTTTCACATGGTTATTGTTCTTATATATATATATATATATATATATATATATATATATAATATATATATATATATATATATATATATATGTGTGTGTGTGTGTGTGTGTGTGTGTGTGGGGGGGGGGGGGGGGGGGGGGGCTTGTAACCCAACAGAATTTCTCTGTTTTAGAGATAATAAAGTATTTTGAGTCTGAATTTGGCTAGAATTTTTTTTTTTTGTCCAATAGGGAAGTGTTATGTTTTGTGGTGTTGTGTGGTGATGTGGTGTGGTGTAGTGTAGTGTGGTGTGGTGCGGTGTGTAGTGTAGTGTAGTGTGGCATGGTGTGGTGTGGTGTGGTGCGGTGTGTAGTGTAGTGTAGTGTGGCATGGTGTGTGTGTGGTGCGGTGTGTAGTGTAGTGTAGTGTAGTGTGGCATGGTGTGGTGTGGTGTAATGTAGTGCTGTGTGGTGTAGTGTAATGTGATTCAACCTATCTACCATTGGCCGCCGCTCTTTCTCTATTTCTGGTCCATCAATCTGGAATGACCTCCCTCTCTCCCTTCGGCAAAAGCCTACATATGACACTTTTAAACCCAACCTCAAGACACACTTGTTTCAAACCTAAGATTTTTGCCTTCTGTTTTCATCTCCTATTTGTGCCTGCCTTCAACAATTGAAATTTCATTCACCCTGTCAAAATGTATAACCTCTATAAGTGTGTGTGTGTGTGTGTGCGTGTGTGTGTGCGCGTGCATGCGCGTGCGCGTGTGTGTGCTTTCGAATTTGCCAGAATTATTTATTGTCATTGGTTGTTTGTTGTGAGGGTCGAGTGCAAGCGCTTTGATTTGTTTTTACAAGATACAGCTCTATATAAATTCCATGTATTATTATTATTATTATTATTATTATTATTATTATGTAGTGTTGTGTGGTGTGGTGTGGCGTTGTGTGGTGTGGTGTGGTGTGGCATGAACTGTGGTGGTGACGGGTTTCAGACGCCAGTGGCCGTTACGCTCGCTGGAAGAAGGCGGTGGAACGCTCCATGAATTGGGAGACAGGGTCGCCTCCCCTAGGTGAATGAGTAAGCTTGGGGTCGGTTTTATTTCCCCTTTCTTTGGTTCCCTTCGCTTTGTGTGTGTGTGTGGGGGGGGGGTTCTTGTGTGTTTGTGTGGTGTGTGTGTTTGTGTGTGTGTGTGCGCTTGCATGCGTGTGTGTGTGTGTGCTCCTATTTTTGCTTACGTGCTTGCAAGGTATGTGGCTTTAACCAAACCCATCCTGTTAACCATGGAGGTGTTGATAATTACCTGTATATATATAATACAGGAGGTGTTGATAATTACCTGTATATATATATATATATATATATATATATATATATATATATATATATATATATATATATATATTATATATATATATAATACAGGAGGTGTTGATAATTACCTGTATATATATAATACAGGAGGTGTTGATAATTACCTGTATATATATAATACAGGAGGTGTTGATAATTACCTGTATATATATATAATACAGGAGGTGTTGATAATTACCTGTATATATATAATACAGGAGGTGTTGATAATTACCTGTATATATATAATACAGGAGGTGTTGATAATTACCTGTATATATATAATACAGGAGGTGTTGATAATTACCTGTATATATATAATACAGGAGGTGTTGATAATTACCTGTATATATATATAATACAGGAGGTGTTGATAATTACCTGTATATATATAATACAGGAGGTGTTGATAATTACCTGTATATATATAATACAGGAGGTGTTGATAATTACCTGTATATATATAATACAGGAGGTGTTGATAATTACCTGTATATATATAATATAGGAGGTGTTGATAATTACCTGTATATATATAATACAGGAGGTGTTGATAATTACCTGTATAAACTATGGAGGTGTTGATAATTACCTGTATATATATATATATATATATATATATATATATATATATATATATATATATATATATATATATATATATAATACAGGAGGTGTTGATAATTACCTGTATAAACTATGGAGGTGTTGATAATTACCTGTATATATATGATACAGGAGGTGTTGACAATTACCTATATATAATACAGGTGTGCTGGTTAACAAACACAATCAAAATATAATCAATGTATCGGTCGATCGGTGGTCTAGGTGGTAACGTGCCTGTCTAGAAAGCGAAAAGTCCGGGTCGGTGTGTGCGGTGGTTCAAATCCCGTTTGGGCCCAAAACTTTCCCCCCATCCATTTCATCATGTAGTGGTGGTCTGGGTCCTAGTTTTTTGGATGAGATGATAAACCGAGGTCCCGTGTGTTATGCATCATTATTTGGCACACATAAAAGAACCCACGGCAACAAGAGGGTTGTTCCTGGCAAAATTCTGTAGAAAAAAGCCACTCTGATAATAGGGAAACAAATACAGTTGCAGACAGGAAAATGAAAAAAAAAAAAAAAGGGTGGCGCTGCACTTGTGGCGACACGCTCTCCCCAGGGAGAGCATCCCGAATTTCATGCAGAAGAATCTGCTGTGACATAAAGTGGTATAAAATGAAATAAAAAAGTATTCACATTTCCACACACATTAACAATTTTATGTGATTTGATTGTTCCCACAGATGTCAACTAACACCATTGATTTGATTTGATCCATCAGAGCGACAGGACGGCGACTTACACATCAGTATCAACTAACAACATTGATGATTTGATGCTTTCCACATCATATCTCAACTAGAAACGTTGATTTGATCCTTTCAACATCAACTAACAGCATTGTATTGATTTGATGCTTTCAGCACATCAACTAACACTGATTGATTTGATCCTTTCAACACATCAACTAACAGCATTGTATTGATTTGATGCTTTCAACACATCAACTAACATTGATTTGATTTGATCCTTTCAACACATCAACTAACAGCATTGTATTGATTTGATCCTTTCAACACATCAACTAACACTGATTTGATTTGATCCTTTCAACACATCAACTAACACATGATTTGATTTGATCCTTTCAGCACATCAACTAACACATGATTTGATTTGATCCTTTCAACACATCAACTAACAACATTGATTTGATTTGCTCCTTTCAACACTCTTCGTCAGCTAACAGTGTTGATTTGATTTGATGTGGTCAGAGCGACAGGACCGGGGCGACTTTCGCCGGACGTTGGCAGGGGGTCTGTTTCTGTGGTCCAGCTTCGTCCTGTTTGTGTACGCACAAGTTCGCCGCCTGAGGTGATAGCGGCTCTGCCATAGCCTGCACTATTCCTTGTTATTCGGATGTGTATATGTGTGTATATCTATCTATATATCGCCGCTTGTACCACTCGCAGTGACTGAGAGTGCTAGATAACCTGGACACTGTGTGTGTGTGTGTGTGTGTCAGTGTGTGTATGTATGTGTCGGTGTGGTGTGTGTGTGGTGTGTGTGGTGGGAGGTGTGTGTGTGTGGGTGGGTGGGTGGTGTGTGTGGGGGAGGTGTGTGTGTGTGTGGTGGGTGGGTTGTGGGGTGTCACAGCACACGTATCCGCATCAGTCAGCCACAGCTAAAATTAGCACGCCCTGTCTTTGTACCCCACACCCCTCCCTTTTTTTTCATTCCTCCCCCGTCACTGTGACTTAAACCATCCCACGCTCACGTGGAAGGCCTAAGAGGTGGATGGCTAGAAAGAGGGCAAAGCTTACGTTACATAAGACAGGCGCGCTGTGTGTGGTAGGCCTGTTCTCTCAACACACACACACGCAGTATGTTAGTCTAGATCGAGACAGCAAAATTGACCAGATTTTCCCCAGATTTGAACCCTTCAAAAGTGATAAACGCGTTGACTACATAGAAAAATGTTGAAGGAAGTTTAAAAATGAAACATTAAGATTACAATCCTGACTTTGCCAAAGTCAAATTTATCTGAATTCAGAAAAAAAATTGCGATCAATTTACGTCACTGGCGCGAAAGTTACCACTCTCAATACTAAACAAAGAAGAGCAGCCTGACGTGAACATCCAATCCAGCTGTCATTCTTTGTTATTACTCCTACGCAAATCGAACATATTGATTCAGATTAACTTCTTCACTTCAACAAGAGAACACTGCATTGAATACACCTGAATATAGCGCTGAAGAATTCCGCAAACATATCACAAAGCACTGCAAAGTTGGAAATCAAAATCGGTGTGGTCACTTTTCTCCACTGTAACAGTGGAAAGGACGCCATGCTATCTTGAGCGCAGGAAAGCGGGTTATGCGGTAAGAGATAAGTGCGTGAGTGAAGATTAGATCATCAGGGCTCAGGTACCAGTGTCTGAGAGCAGCAGAAAGTGGGGGTAAACAACTGCGGTGGGGGGTTGACTGTGTTGTATAGGGGGGGGAGGGTTAGATAAAAAAAAAATTCCGATAGTGGAAATGGTGGATGGATGGAACACTCATGAATGTGTTGAGATTAGTCAGTACTTACTCTCCTTTATTTTTTTTATTTTTTGGTCTACTTTTTCTTTCTTTCTCTTTTGTCTGTCATTTTTGTTGTTGTTGTTTGTGGTGGTCATTTTAACATTTTTCTTTATGTTCTTCTACTTCTTCTCATCTGTCTTGTTCGTTATTATCATTTTTCATTGTGTGATGCTGTATGCTTTGAGATTACTGTCATGTGGAGTATTATTACTTTGTTTATTATTATTACTATTAAATTTTTTGGGCCATGAATGAGATATGGAATTGTAGCATAATGTGTTTTGTTGTTGTGGTTTAGTATTATTATTAGTATTATTCTTCTTATTATTATTATGACTATTACATTTATGGGACCATGAATGAGATATGGAATAGTAGCATGTGTTTTGCTGTTATGATTAAGTGATCTGTGGAGTATTTTTATTATCATTATTATTGTTTGTTTTTTTTACCATGAATGAGATATTAGATAGTAGCATAATGTGTTTTGCTGTTATGGTTTATTGATATGTGGAGTATTTTTACTATCATTATATATATATATCTTTTTTACCATGAATGAGATATGGAATAGTAGCATAACGTGTTTTGTTGTTATGGTTTAGTGATTCGTGGAGGGGTTTTTTATGATTTTTTTATTTTTTTTTTTTTTTACCATGAAAGAGATATGGAATAGTAGCATGATGTGTTTTACTGTTATGGTTTAGTGATGTGTGGAGTAGTATTTTTATCTTTTTTTTTATTCTTTTTTTTTTTTTTTTTTTTACCAAGGATGAGATCATTGGTCCTGTGTTTGTGGGGAAATGTATAAATATTTTAGTCCTGTTTTGCTGTGAAATGTTTAACCCTCTAGCATTCAGATTCTCTGAACACAAACTGCCCCTAGATTTCACATTCCGTCACGAAATCAGGTCAGGCACTCATGCTCTCTCGCCTTTTCCTCCTTCTAAGTACATACCAGCAGCTACAATTACTTCCAGACTCACAGCAGGGTTTGTACCTCCGGCCTGATAGAGCTTTGACATGTGGTAGCAATTAGTGAAGGTCACTGCGTGATGGAAATCTACTGTGTGTAAATCCTGGCAAATCCTGGTTCAAGATTCAGGGGGGGCAATTATTAAATCCTGGCAAATCCCGGTTCAGGACTAAGAGGGTTAAATATTGTCGTCCAGTTTTTGTGGTAAAATGTTGAAATAGTTTTGTCCAGTATTTGTTGTGCAGCAGTGAAATAGTTGGTGACAATGATGCTGATGATGATGAGATGATGGATGATGATGATGATGAATGTGATGATGATGATGATGATGATGATGATGATGATGATGAGCTGGTTGATGGAAACTTTCATTTGGAAATAGTCCAGTTTTGTTGTAAAATGTTTTGGAAATAGTCCAGTGTTGTACAATGTTTTGGAAATAGTGCAGGTCTGTTGTAAATGTTTAGGAAATAGTGCAGTGTTGTTGTAAAATGTTTAACGATGATTAGGATTTGACTCTACCCATGACTTTATCAGTAAAAGGTTACTGTCAGTTATTCCATGAGATTATTTACAATCATGCTAGGGATGAAGTTAGTGCATGAGATTACTGTCAGCTATTATCATATGGTAGATGGTGAGTTATTATTGACATTGTTACGGATGATGTTATTATTACTTTCATGAGATGTATCTGTTGTTTTAATTTATAAATTAAGGTAGATGTTGAGTTATTATATAGGATGTTACGGATGACGTTATTGCTTTAGATTACTGTGTTATTATAATTAAGGTATAGGTTTATTACGGATGAACGTTATTGCTTTAGATAACTGTGTTATTATAAGGTAGATGTTGAGTTGTTAAATAGGATGTTACGGATGACGCCATTGCTTTAGATGACTGTGTTATTATAATGAAGGTAGATGATGAATTGGGAGATCCTTTACAATCATGTTATCGATGACGCTGGCTGTCGCTCTTTCTCTGTTTCTGCTCCAGTGATCTGGAATGACCCCCTTCTCTCCCTTGGTAAAAAGCCTACCTAGGACACTTTTAAATCCAGCCTCAAGACACATTTGTGATGCTCCACCACGAAATGAGTCGCTTGGCACCTAATCCACTTTTCCCCTAGGAGCCATTAAAGGCAGGTGGGGGTGAGGTTGTCGATTTTGAGATTTTGATTGATTATAAAGCTATAGAAAATATTCTACCTTGTAGTGAAATATCAAGGCATAATTTTGTTTCCTTTTGTCTTCATATGTGCTTTGAAAACAGCGAAGCCCTCATTCTGACCACCTATTACTATGCTTAACTTGTCAATTTCTCATTTTGACATTTCCTGCAGTCTATCACTTCAATTTCAAATAACTTTTGATAGAAATGCCCGATTTTCAATCTGTTTTTTGTATTGTATAGCCATTTTATTGCACATTAATAACATGTCAATAACTAAAAATTGACCTCTGGTGCAATGCGACTCCTTATGTGGTGGAGCGTCACATTTATTTCAAAGCTAAGATTTTCCCCTCCTGTTTCGTCTTATAGCTGCCCCTGCTCTCAACAGTCGAAACATCCACCACCCTGCCAAAGTGTATAACCTTTGTGTGTGTGTGTGTGTGTGTGTGTGTGTGTGTGTGTGTGTGTGTGTGTGTGTGTGTGCACATTTGACTTTGTTAAAAGTGTAAATTGTCTTTGGTTGCATGTGTAAGAAATGGTTGAATGCAAGCGCTTTGATTGATTTGTTTTTGCAAGATATAGCGCTATATAAATTCCTTTTTTTTCTTTTTTACATTATTATTATTATCATTATTATTATTATTATTATTATTATTATCATTATTATTATTAATATTATTATCATTATCATTATCAGATTACTGTCAGTTATTATCCTAAGGTAGATCCTGAGTTACTGTAACTGACTTGTCGCAAAACGTGGTCACCGATCACCTGGAGACTAGAAACACTGTATGGAAGAAAGTAATAAAGATTCCTTGAAATCTGTGTCTGCGTGTCTTGTTGTTCAGAATGATCTCTTCTTTCAGATTGCACTGTCATCTCATTTTCTGAATGTTAACCCGTATCCATGATTTTTGCCGCATACACTGTCACATATGTGACACCTCCACCACATGATGAGTCAGTCAGTCGCATTGCACCAAAGGTCAGTTTCGAGTTGTTACCATGTTATGAATTAGCAATAAAAAGGCTAATCAACACAGAAAACAGGTTGAAAATTGGAAAGGGGGGGAGAGAGGGAGGGGAGAAGCTGCTCATCCATGTTACAAATGACAAGAACTGGTTAAATCCCCTAAATGTGACACTCCACCACAAAATGAGTCGCTTAGCACCTGGCCCACTTTTCCCCTAGGAGCCATTAAAGGCAGGTGGGGTTAGGTTGTTGATTTTGAGATTTTGATGGATTATGAAACTATAGTCATTGTTCTACCTTGTAATGAAATATCAAGTCATAATTTTGCATCCTTTTGCTTTTAAATGTGTTTTGAAAATAACCAACCCCTCATTCTGACCACCTATTAGGATGTTAAACTTGTCAATTTCTCATTTTGTCATTTCCTGCAGTCTTATCATTTCAACTTGTAATAACTTTTCATAGAACTGTTCGATTTTCATTCTGTTTTTTTTTTTTATTGAATAGCCCTTTTATTGTGAATTAGTAGCATGTCAATAACTAAAAATTGACCTTTGGTGCACTGCGACTCATTATGTGGTGGAGCGTCACATATTTGCTAAGCTTGAACAGGGAAACCCATCCCATGTGGAAAGATCTGGGTTAGTAACTTGTTGAGACTTGTCACTGCTGTGGGGTTAGAACTCAATCCAGCCTCTGAAGTGGGAGTAGGGCTGCCTATCTGGGGAGGTTCTTTCAACAAGAACAAAAAGCCAGTAGTCATACATGTACTCATTATGTATGCAAACTTCTCATTCAGTAGTGGTGCAATTTCAACCTCCAAGTGATAATTCCCAGGTGGAATGGAGAGAGTGAGTCAGTCAGAGTACTGCACATTCTGGGTGACTGACTATCTACCCCCAGAGTGTTAAGCTGGGGAACACACAACAACAACAACAACAGGTTAAAAAGCAGCCTGTGTTTCTTTCACTGGTCTTCAGAATCCTGACATTGATGATGAATCCGTGAGCAGGATTGGTGAAGGAAGCAAGGGGCGCAGACAGTGTGTTCTGTTAGCAAGAAGAGCTTGTGTCAGTGATCATGTTATTCGTGTCTAAGAGATAATAAAGAGCTCACTCTCCTACTGGTTAGCGAGAAGAGCTTGTGTCAGTGATCATGTTGTTAGTGTCTAGAGATAATAAAGAGATCACTCTCCTACTGGTTAGTGAGAAGAGCTTGTGTCAGTGATCATGTTGTTAGTGTCTAGAGATAATAAAGAGAGTCACTCTCCTACTGGTTAGGAGAAGAGCTTGTGTCAGTGATCATGTTGTTAGTGTCTAGAGATAATAAAGAGATCACTCTCCTACTGGTTAGTGAAAAGAGCTTGTGTCAGTGATCATGTTGTTAGTGTCTAGAGATAATAGAGAGATCACTCTCCTACTGGTTACCAGGTAGTTTACTCACCACTGTATACCAAGTATTTTCAGCTGTGTTCATCAGTTTCACACCTGCTGATTTTTTTAAAAAATCATAATAAATCGAAATAAAGACACATTTGCATGAAACTTCTGTGCTTCTGTAGTTTCTTCATTTGATTCTTGTGTGACTTGTTGTTGTTGAATGCTTATGGCGATGATGTTGTGGTTATTGTTAGATACAGTGGTTACTCATGATAAAATAAAACGACCAACTACTTCAAGTGGTAAAGAATCATCAAGATGAAGTACACTAAAATCAAACATGCATGCATGCAAAATAAATGAAAATGATCAGATATCGCGAGAATAACATGTAAACACACTCACAAACAAGCATACAGGCTGAAAAACAGCCATTGAAATCGGATCATGGTTAGTTTCAATTTTATTATGTACTTCATCAGTGAAAAATTGAGAGAAAAAAAATGTACATCTCACCAGTCACTAGCATCAGTTTTTTTTAGTGTTTGGAGCCACAATTTTCACGTAATTCTTTCATTTTCAACCAGCAACAGTCACATGTTCCCCTCGGCAAGATCGTTGTTTACATCACTGCCATTGTCATCTTCATCACTCGAACTGTCCGTAAACACAGCACTTTGATTCCACTCTGCAACTCTTGCATCGTCTGTGCAGTTTCTAAGTCCATTTCAGTCCACATAAGTTCAGATTCCGCCGTTTTATTCACAAAAAATCCTCCAAAATATTCGTTGTAGAATTACAATTGATTTGTAAAAAAAAAAAAAAAAAAAAAAAAAAGAAAAAAAAACTATAACTAATAAACAACAAAAACAACCCCAAAAAAACCCTTGAATCCTCTGCTATTATTTGTTCAGCTGTTTGACTTTACTTCCAGATTGTGACAAAGTGTACTCTTCATCATCTAACACTTTGTAATGATAAAGCTACTTAGTATGAAAATGTGCTCCTTTCCAATTGCAGTGCATTATTATATTTATATATATTATAATATTCACACACACAAGAGCCCCGGTTGGATTCCCATTGGAGGGGATTTTTCACCTGGAGTTAACATCAGTGCTGACTCCACTCTCCCCAAAACTCTTTCGGATGAGACTGTAAACCGCCCCGTGTGTGAACGCACGCAGAACATCTTGCGCACACGTTAAATCCTGTACCACTTTTCGTAAGAGTAGGCCATTGTGTGCCAGTGGGAACAGATGACGAAAATTGACAAAACTGCATACACACGGGGACTAGATGTAAAAAATTAAAAACAGCATACGAGTGCTTATTCCATTATCCTCCATATAAAAGAATAGACACGCACACACACACACACACACACCACGCACCACGCACACACACACACACACACACACACACACACACACACACACACACATTATTAATCACCTATACCTTTTAAAAAAAGAAAACTGCATGCTCTGTCTGTCTCTTCTCTCTGAAAACGGAGTGATTCAGCAGGCTCTGTCTGTCTGTCTGTCTGTCAGTCTCTCTCTCTCTCTCTCTCTCTCTCTCTCTCTCTCTCTCTCTCTCTCCTCTCTCTCTCCTCTCTCTCTCTCTCTCCTCTCTCTCTCCTCTCCCTCTCTCCTCTCTTCATGCCAACCCTAGCAGCATCTATACCCATATCAAATAGGAATGGATCTGTCATGATATAAAGGAAGTCATTTGATAGCATGAATAATACTGAATCGTCAGATAGTAACTAGGTTAGAAGCCAGCCACTGAAAAACCAGGTCGTCATAATGCAAGCATATTACACACTCGCGATCTTGGCAAACTTTATTTAAAAAAAATTCTTTATATCGAGGAAAAAGGAATAAGCATCATTGTCTCTATCTTTTAGTTCATCCCCGTGTATGCAAGTTTGTCAATCTGTCATCATGTTCCACAGGCTGACCGAACTAACTCATACGAAAAGCGGACACCGGATTTATCGTATGCCTGAAAGATTTCGGCTTGCGTTCGCACACGGGCCTCCGTTTAGTCTCATCCGAATGACTTGGGAGAATGGTCAGCACTGGATTTAACTCCAGGGAAAAATCCGGTCCAACCGGGATCGAACCTGGTGTCAAATGCCAGTGCAATCTAGACCACCAGGCATCCCCTGCCCTAGCCAAGCACTTTACTTTCGAATTGGCATCCTCGTTCACGTGGAGGTGAACTAGAGGAAGCTACAGTCAAGGAATGGCAGGATCTCATAGCATGCCGTGTCCCATAAATTAATGGAAAGACAAATGAAATGATGGAAGGAACATGTGCAGTATTGATAATTATTATCTACTCATCTATCTATCAATCTATCTATCTACTATACCAATCTATCTCAACAATCTATCAACTATTATCCCATCCATCTATTTTATATCTAACTACAATCTATTCTATCTATCATACTATCCTTAGCCTGGCGACCGTGGGGCACCATGAAGACTTGACAACCAGTTCCCTCCATTCCGTCTCTGTTAAGCTTTCATCAAAATTTTAGTTAGAGTTCTAGACGTCCATTACGCTGATGTTGTCCTGCCATCTCTCCTTGGTCCTCTTTTCTTTCGTTCTTTTACATGCTTGCAGTATTTATTTATTCTTTTAATTCGATATTAATGGAATAACTCTATGCTTGTTTTTTTTTTTCATTATTAAAGTGTGATATGTACATCTTATCAATTAACAGTGCTCTTATTGTATGAGATGTTGTAATCATTTGTGTATTGGCGTGTGACTATGCACGCTGCGCGCGTGTGCATGTGTATGAGCGTGCGTGTGTGTGCGTGGGTGCGTGCGTGCGCATTTATGTGTGTGTGCATTGCACGCGTGTGTATCTGCTCTTAAAGACTGAATTTTTATTACTTTTGTGATTTGTATTTCTCGTTATCCTTTTTATGTATATTTGGCTTGTGACCACGGGAACTACTTTTTGACGAAGTGCAGGTGTTGATATTGGTATATGTATGTCTGTAGTGTGTCCGAGGTAATGGTTGCATACTGTTCTGTGTCATTCCTCTGTGATAAACGTTTTTTTCCTATTTACTTTTTATGTACCGCTTATAACCCACATGATTTCTCTGTTTTTGAGATAATAAAGTGTTTGAATTGAACTGAATTGAATATGAGAACAGAAGGAAAAGCAGTCCAAATTAACACCAGTATGTAGCCTTCTGGGTGACCTCCCACAGGTCCTAAAAGGGGGAGTAATCTACGCCTCATGAATGATTCATTCTTCTCCTATCGGTAGATAATCAGAGAAAAAACCTGCCTCCTTTACTTTGTCTTTGTCAAACGCTCTGAGAGCAATCATAATTGCCCGTCATATGCGCGA
>CM060346.1:4809364-4814364 GCA_030674155.1 Stramonita haemastoma
TAATCAACCAGGCTTTAATGCATACTGGAAGGATTTTACAAAGCCAAATAAGCCAATTTTCCTCAGTGACAATGGTGACCTCTCTAGCATCCACCCAGTGACGAACTATTCAAGACTAAAATACAAGTGAATTGTGCTGACAAAAAACTTATCACCATCACCACTTTTTACACAACAGGAACTGTGCTTGTACAAGGGAACTTGTGCAGAAGATGGCTCAGAAACGAGTTCCAATCACTCATTCAGGTGATTCGAGCCATCTTCAGTCTGACAAGAAGCAAAGAGACCCAACCAAACCTGGACGAGGCTGTGCATGACCTGTCGGAACTACCCCTGCCCCAACTCAAACCTTCCCCCTCTGGTAAAATAATTCCCCAGGATATCCCATCCCGTCCAGGAGTCCCTGTCTCACCAAATTGCCATCTTTGATCAATCCCACCAGCCCACCACCCAATCCCGATGATCAATTACCTGATCTATCACCACCCTCATCCCCACCAGGCCAGCAGCCAGGCAAATTAAACTCAGCTGTGGGGAACACAAAACAAACCACTCCACAAAACACAGCACAAACACCACACCCACACCCTGAGCTGATGCATGGTCTCCCTCACACAACTGAAAACAGGAAAGAGCACAAAACATGCTGTCAATCCAACAATCAGCCAAAAAACAACACACAAAGTACACTGGATCATACTGTGCGACACATTGCCTCACCAGTCACTCATCCCACAAAAAACCACGGCACCTTCCTCGATTCCTCTGCAAATACCCACCTACCCAAACATCACAACAACTGAAACATAAAATACACTCACTATCCACTTCAATCAAAAAAAACACAAAAGACTTAGGTTTTCTCACCAAGATTGTTCTCCAACTGAAAAAAGAAAACCATGACTTAAAGTCGGAACTGAACCAGCTGAAACACACAGTATCAAAAGAACACACACAAACGCACTTAGCTGAGCAGTCAGATGAAGAACAAGACACCCTCCTATCATCCTTCCCTACCACCAACAGATTCTCTCTTCTGTCCCTCGACCACGAAAACAAAAAACAATGTATTCATAACAACCCTGATCAGAAGCCAGCCCCAGCTGATCCAACCCCACCTTTACCACAAGACACAGTCAACACTGCCAAAATCAACGACCAAACAGACCCTGACAAACAAACTTCCAACACCACTAAAGAAATCAACAACCAAGCAACAGTCAACACTGTCATCACCATCAAAAACAACAACCAAACAGACTCTGACAATCAAACATCCAACATCCCTGAGGGCAATGAACCAAACCCAAACGTATGGACAAAAGTCTCTCCAAAAAAAAGAAGAAAAGACACAAAAACCCAAACCCACACTTCTGAAGCACAACATACTACCACCGACAACACTCTCACACCACGCCAACAACTAGCAGAACAAAGAGTACACTCCAGCACAACCAACCTCATCCTAGGAGACTCAGTAACACAACATATCAAATCCGATATTCTGTTCTACAAAGGTAAAAATCAAAACCTCAGTATCTCAGGTATCACTGTCGATGACCTTATTCATTGGCTCCACCACATTCCCCACAACAAAGAAATACAGCACATCATCTTTCACACAGGAATAAATACATGCAAATATACAGCCATCACTGAAAGTAAATGGACTCAGCTCATCAGAAACATCAAACATGTATTCCCCCGAGCCAGGCTGCTGGCATCATCCATTATCCCCCCTATGGGACAGCACCCCCTAAAGAAAACCGTCAATATTTCCAATATCTCATTAGCTAAAGTGTGTGCTGCAGAAAACATCTCATTTGCAGACCACACTAATATATTTACAACCTCCAGTGGGGCCCCACGCAAAGATCTTTATTCTGACACATTTCATCCCAGCTCCAAAGGTTCAGACAGGTTAGCATACAGCCTCAAATATGCTGACCCCAGACATAAACGACAGCCACTCCTGACAACACCCACTACACGACCTACTGACGAACAGAAGACCCAACCCTCAGCACTACTACATAAAGAGTACCAACGACATTCCAGTGTCCCCAGATACCCTTATTTACCACAGATGACTGGACACCGTCCCACCCCCCAACCCCAACCCCAGAATGACAATGTCTGGGCCAACAGACTGACCCTCCAACAACTACAATCAGTGTCGACCCAGCGTTCACCCCACCTCCTGTCCCCACCCTACCCAGCAATGCTCACCACCAGACCTTACCCAGCTCCAGCTCTCAAGACAAGAGAACCTTATCGCCAGTACAACACAGTGTACACCATAGAAACTCTGGTGTGATAAGTCATGCTCCTCCAAAATATGTGTATAGACATGTGAGTTAGTGCATGATTGTGTGTGTGTGTGTGCATAGATATGCATATGTCTGATATGTACAAGTATATATAAGTGTGTGTGTAATGAGACAAGATTATGAAGACTGACACTTGTGCTCTGCAACCCATGGTCTTGAACCATCAACTCACCACAGACTGAAACTTATATATATACCAGCTAGTTTGTTTTTTAACTCAAGGTTCGTCCACCCAACCAGTGCTCCTATTGTGCAGCAAACAGTGACTGATCATTTCCAGATCAGAATTCTATACCCAAAAGACTGTGACTGAATTCTGGATCTTGCTGATTGTGCAACAACATTTTGTTTCTCAGAAACTGTGCTGATTGTGCACCATCATATTATCATATGCTGTTTATTACTTCACTGTTGTGTTGTGACAAGACAGTGACTGAATCTTCTGGACTGCTGATTGTGCATCAACATATTATTACTCAGAATCAGTGCTGATTATGCATCATGATATGCTTCTTATTATTTTCACTTTGCTGTGTTGTTATCACCTATAGATATTGAATGGCATAGTATTGTGTAACAAACTGTGACTGGTCCTTCCCAGACCAGACTTCTATACTGACAAGACTGACTGAATTCTCTGGATTGTGCATCAACATTTTGTTTCTCAGGAACTGTGCTGATTGTGCATAAGGATATATTCCATATTATTTTCACTCTTGTTGTGTTGATATTGCTTATAAACGTTGATTGGCATAGTATTGCCTTGATTGTCCAGAGTTAATTGTGTTGTTCTGCCTTATCTTATTTTATGTTGTTTTTTTTTTGTTTGTTTTTTATTGTTTTTCATTTTGTTTTTTCAAAACCTGTCCCTTTTCTTTAATTATCTGAACCACATCACCTGAACACCAGGTTGCTGTTTTAGGTCTACTTGACTCTTTTTCTGAAGTAGGCCTACACTTAATTTGATCGAGTTTTTATACCACTGTGTGTTATATGTAGTGTGATTTGATTTGATCTTGATTATACCATTGTGTGTCATATGTAGAGTGATTTTGATTTTGATTTTATTCCTTCTTAATTCATTCCATCCCCAATCAAGTGCTAACATTCCTCCCATATTAATAATCTCTCTTCACCAATCTTTGCACTCATTAATAACTGCTTACCAAACTACCTGTAATAGATGCATCCAAGACACAATACCTGGCCCTCCAAGAATGGCTTACGAATTTGCCACCTAAACATAAACCATGCAATTAACAAAATGGAAGATATATCAACACTCATCACAAATCAAGGCAAACCATTCCACATACTAGGGCTCTCTGAGTCAAGACTCACCGAACATTTAACCGATGCTGACATACACATTCCAGGTTATAAAATCTTGCGGAAAGATCCACAAAAGCCAAAAGAAACAGGTATCTTAATCTATATTAGCGATTCTGTAACGTTCAAACGTTTGCCCGCTCTAGAACGTCATGAAATAGAATCTATCTGGATTGAAGTTTCCATGAAAGGTACACGGCCTGTTATGTTGGGGTTCTGTTACAGGAATCCAAGTGAAAGAATAAATTGGATAGACAAATTTGACTCCATGATAAACGAAGTCCTACTTGAATCTCGGGAAATAATCTTACTGGGCGATTTCAATATAGACCTAACAAAAGTACATAATCAATGGACCCAAGTTATGAATTCACTCAATCTTCACCAATTAGTTAAATCTCCCACAAGAGTCACATCAAATTCAAACACATTAATTGACCACATCTATGTATCAAACCCAGAAAACATCATAGAAACTTGTGTCCCTGTCTACAACTGCAGCGATCACTACCCAGTCTGTGCCACATGGTCAAAAAAAGGAACTAAAATTCCCAAACCTGGCCATAAAACTATAACCTATCGTTCCTTTGCAAAGTTTAATGAACAGCTTTTTCTCATAGACTTATGCAACTCCACACTCTCAGAAACCTTCAATATTACTGATCCAGACTTAGCCATTGAGTTTTGGATAAAAACGTTCACTGAAATCTATAACAAACATTCTCCATTTAAAACCATTAGGATCAAACACAACCCCAAACCGCCTTGGCTCACAAAGGAACTAGAGGAAGCATGTTATCTTAGAGACCTTCTAAAAGAACACAAATATTATGATGAGTCAAAAAAATTAAGAAACGCCATAATCTCACAAAAACGGCGTGAAAAAAAGAAATATTTTCAAGACCTACTATCTTCCAAACAAAATTCAAAGACTGTATGGCGAGCAATAAATCAAATAACAAACAATCAATCAACTCCTAAATCAAATGTAATCAAAGACATCTCCGCTGAAAAGCTTAACAACCACTTCATCAATGTTTCTCCCAACCTAATTAGCAATGATAACTCAGAGTCCAATGATCTTAATGAATTAAAACAATACTGCCAAGAAAAGCATATTCCTTCAAAACTTCACATACCTTTCATGTCTGTCTCAGAGGTCTACAACTATCTGACTCACCTCAAACAATCAAGAACACGTGGTCTAGATGGAATAGACAGCAGTATACTAAAATTATCAGCTCCAGTTATCACAGACACCCTAACATATATATATAACCTCTGCCTTGATAAGAACTATTTCCCCAATGCCTTCAAATGTTCTAAAGTAATCCCCATCTA
>CM060346.1:4841160-4843660 GCA_030674155.1 Stramonita haemastoma
GTAGACACATTTCTGTCACGCGGAAACCAACGCGAAGCGTGAAAACACTCGTGGATTCAAACCCCAACTTTTTATTTATTTATTTATTTTTTTTTTTTTAAAGGGAGTAATGATTCCTGTCCAAGCTCCAAACTGAAGAATCAAAATATCCACATTTTTCACAAAGTTCCAAAACTTGACTTACATCGACTTGGACTTTAGGAGGGTTTGTGTGTGTGACCTTGCAAATACTCCAGGACTTTGAGAGAGAGAGAGAGAGAGAGAGAGAGAGAGAGAGAGAGAGCCACCGTTGAAAGACCTCGCTCTGATGTAGGCGAGCGAGGCTATCTCTTTCTCCCTGATTTTAGAATCCATCCATCTTTGTGGTGTAAGCCAAAGCAGTGGTGACCAACCAATCACAAGCTTCAGACATGGAGAGCAGTGACGTCAGAAGGACGTCATCCAGGCGTGACGTCACACTGCTGGTTGTGCTGGTGTGTGTGGTGAGAAACTGGTCCGGAGCCGGCGCGGAGACAGGTGAGCCTGTGACCTGTCTATCCCTGGTGTTGTTATTGGTGCGTTATTTTAAAAACATTTTATACCACTTTATGTCACAGCAGATTTCTCTGCCTGAAATTCGGGCTGCTCTCTCTCCCCGGGGAGAGCGCGTCGCCATAAGTGCAGCGCCTACCCATTATTTTATTTTCTTTTTCCTGTCTGCAACTGTATTTTGTTTCCCTATCAGAGTGGCTTTTTTTCTTCAGAAGTTTGCCAGGGACAGCCCCCTTGTTGCCGTGGGTTCTTTTCCGTGCGCTAAATAATGATGTGTAACACACCGGACCTCGGTTTATCATCTCATCCGAAAGACTAGCACCCAGATAACCACTCATGGTCTAATGGATAGGGGGAAAAGTTTGGGGCCCAAACGGTATTTGGACCACCGCCCACTCCGACCCGACTTTTTGCTTTCTAGGCAGGCGCGTTACCTCGAGACCACCGATCCACTGATGATATGGTGTGTGGTGTTGTCTGTGATTCAATCCTGTGTTATATATATATATATCGTCAAACAAAATCGAACTGAATGTCAGTCATTCGGATGAGACTATGAACCGAGGCCCCGTGTGCGATCGCACGCAGAACATCTTGCGCACACGTTAAAACCCCGTCCCGCCTTTCGGAAGAGCAGGCCATCGTGTGCCGGTAGGAGCGGATGACAAAATTTAAAAAAACAAAAAAAACAACCAGCATGCACCCAGGTGTCGTGTTTAGACACCATCCCTGAGGAAAAATCGGGGAGTTGGGAGTCCCAGGGCGGCTCGGGGCTGTATATGGCAACGTTCTGGTGGCTCCTGCGACGGTACTGGAACCATTCGTATCGGTCATTGCCTTTCCAATGGATCATTCCAGTGGCGTGGAGAGGGGGGGGGGGGGGGGGGGGGTGTCTGCTGTATGGGTAACAGTTTGCCCTTCATACTTACTTACCCAGGCTTTGCGCTTCTGTCTGTCTGTCTGTCTGTCTCTGTCTCTCTGTCTCTCTGTCTCTGTCTCTGTCTCTGTCTCTCTCTCTGTCTCTCTCTCTGTCTCTCTCTGTCTCTTCTTCTCTCTGTCTCTGTCTCTGTCTCTGTCTCTTCTCTCTCTCTCTCTCTCTCTCTCTCTCTCTCTCTCTCTCTCTCTCTCTCTCTCTCTCTCTCTCTCTTGAAGACCCGAATTCTAGTCCGGTCGAGGAGATTTTTCTCCTGGAGTTAACATCAGTGCTGACTCCATTCTCCCCAAAAGTCCTTCGGATGATACTTTAAACCGAGGCCCCGTGTGCGAACGCACGCAAAACATCTTGCGCACACGTTAAATACTGTTCCGCTTTTCGTAAGAGTAGGCCACCGTGTGCCGGTGGGAACAGATGACATTGCAAAACTGCATACTCATGGGGATTGGATGTAAAAAAGCACAAGAGTGCTTATCCCATTATCCTCGATATAAAAAAAAGAATAAATAATAAAAATAAAATAAACAAAATCTCTCTCTCTCTCTCTCTCTCTCTCTCTCTCTCTCTCTCTCTTCTCTCTCTCTCTCTCTCTCTCTCTCTCTCTCTCTCTCTCTCTCTCTCTCTCGTCTCAAATAAGTATTCATGTACCCAGTGGGGATTATGCATTAAATTGTTGAATGTATACTTATCTCCTTTTTACAACCATAGGTTAAACTTAGAACTATTCTTGGTGATGATGATGTTTTGCCTTTTTGTTGCATTCTGCTTTATCTTTGCTTTTTTGGCTTTTCTCCTGTTTTGGTAGGGTCTCTTTCTTTCTTTTTTTTTTTTTTTTTCTCTATTCCCTAATAAGGGCAAGGGCCGGATGAAAAAAGAGTATGTAAATGCTTACTCTGTTACCCTTGAAAAATAAAGATTATTCGTTCATTCATTCATTCATTCATTCATTCATTCATTCTCTCTGTCTCTGTCTCTGTCTCTGTCTCTGTCTCTCTCTCTCTCTCTCTCTCTCTCTCTCTCTCTCTCTCTCTCTCT
>CM060346.1:4848660-4908660 GCA_030674155.1 Stramonita haemastoma
CCCCAGCCAAGGTTGAATTAAGCAGCATCGAGCTGGTTACCAAGTGGATGGGTGACTGACCGTTTGCACGCCTTGGCTTCAGCACAGTTCCCCAGTTCACCCAGCTGTCAATGGGTACCTGCCCTCTTTAGGGTCAGGGAAGGTAAAGCAGCGAGGGAGAGGAGATGGGCGCCGCCCTCAATACGCTGGCCTCTAGGGAAGCTGAGGTCTTGATGCCTCGCTCTCCCCTACGACCGCCTAGGTATGGGACACCTTTCCCTTTTGACAGCAATTTAGGGTCAGGGAAGGTAAAGAGCAGCGAAGGGAGAGGAGATGGGCGCCACCAGCCCTCAATGCTGGCCCCTGGAGAAGCTTAAGGTCTCTGATGCCTCGCTCTCCCCTACGACAACATGGGTTATGGGAACACCTTTACCTTGACAGCAAATTAGGTCAGGGAAGGTAACAGTTAAGCAGCAGGGAAGGAGATGGGCGCCACCGGCCCTCAATGGTGTGTGAACGCACGCAGAACATCTTGCGCACACGTTAAATCCTGTTCGCTTTTCGTAAGAGTAGGCCATTGTGTGCCGGTGGGAACATATGACAAGATTTACAAAACTGCATACACACGGGGATGGATGTAAAATAAGCACATGAGTGCTTACTCTATTATCCTCGATATAAAAAAAAAAACCGATAATAAAAATATTGTGGCTCCTTAGAGAAGCTGAGGTCTCTGACGCCTCGCTGCCCTACGACCGCCTAGTTATGGGAACACCTTTCCACTTTACCTTTCCACTTTACCTTCACCTTTACCTTTACACTTTACCTTTCCACTTTACTTTCACCTTTACTTTTCTTACCTTTACCTTCCCTTTACCTTTTCCACCTTCACCTTTCCTTTACCTTTTACCTTTACCTTTCCACCTTTTACATTTACCTTTACCTTTTACCTTACTTTCCACCTTTCCTTTACTTTTACCTTGATCACCTTTATTTACTGCACTTACTTTGCACTTCCACTTCTATTCACTTTACCTTCCTTTACTTATTACTTTCCTTACCTTTCCCTTTACGTCACTTACTTAACTTCCTTATACTTTCCGCTTACTTCCTTTTTCCATCTACTTTGCCCTTACATGCCTATTGACCTTATCTTTCACTTTACTCCCTACTTACTTCTAACCTTTACTTCCACTTTAGTTCTTACTTATTCATTTCCTTCACTTTTTTACTTTCATCTTTACTTCACTTTATCCATTTCTTTCACTTTACTTCCTTCTTTACTTTCCTACTTAATGTTTCCTTTCTTCCTTTACTTACTTTCATTTACCTTACTTTCACTTTACTTTTCACTTTTCACTTTTCTTCCACTTTCTTTCATTTTACCTTTACCTTTCATACTTACTTCCTTTTATTCTTTACCTTCCTTACTTTCATTTACTTAGTTTCCATTACATTACTATTTCTTCTTCACTTTCTTTGCTTTCATTTTATTGTTTCATTTTTACTTTACCTTTCATTTCTTTGCTTCATTTCTTGTTTCCTTACCTTTGTTCATTTTACCTTCTCTTGCTTCCACTTTTACTTTTACCTTTCCACTTTTACCTTTAGCTTTCCATTTTACCTTTAGCTTTCCACTTTTACCTGCTTTCACTTTTACCTTAGCTTTCCACTTTACCTTTACCTTCACTTTTACTTACTTTCCCTTTTACTTTTACTTTACTTTACTTTAGCTTTCCACTTTTACCTTTACTTACCTTTCCATTTTTACCTTTAGTTTCACTTGTACCTTTAGCTTTCCACTTTTACCTTACTTTCACTTTTACCTTCATCTTTACCTTTGCTTTCCACTTTTACCTTTACCTTTCACTTTACCTTAGCTTTCCACTTTTACCTTTGCTTTCACTTTTACCTTTACTTTCCTTTTACCTTTACTTCATTTACCTTTACCTTCCACTTTACTTTACCTTCACTTTTACCTTTACCTTTCCACTTTTACTTAGCTTCACTTTTACTTTACTTTCCACTTTTACCTTTAACTTTCCCCTTTTACTTTACCTTTCCATCTTTACCTTTCCTTTCACTGTTCACCTGTGGGTGGCTTTGTTCTTTCAGCTCCCCAGTGACGGAGATGGAGGTGGAGGAGGATGAGCACACACCCCTGCAGCAACAACACCATCAAGGACCTCTCTACCCCTCCCTACCCCACCCTCACCCCACCCCACCCCCACCCCTTCCCCTCTCACACCCCCACCCCGCCCTGAAGACTTCAGACCTGACGAGCCCCCTCCCTACGCCCCTCCCCCTTATGAAGTTCATGACTTTGCTTCTGAGAAGAACGTGGTGTGAGATGGTGTGGGTGTGTGGTGGGGGGTGGGTGGGGGTGGGGGGCGGTTGTGTGTGTGTGTGAGGGGGGGGGGGGGGGAGTGTGTGTGTGTGTGTGTGTGTGTGTGTGTGTGTGTGTGTGTGTGTGTGTGTGTGTGTGGTGTGTGTGTGTGTGTGTGTGTGTGTGTGTGTGTAGTGTGTGTGTGTGTAGTGTTGTGTGTGTGTGTGTGTGTGTGTTGTGTGTGTGTGTGTGTGTGTGTGTGTGTGTGTGTGTGTGTGTGTGTGTGTGTGTGTGTGTGTGTGTGTGTGTGTGTGTGTGGTGTGTGTGTGTGTGTGTGTGTGTGTGTGTGTGTGTGTGTGTGTGTGTGTGTGTGTGTGGTGTGTGTGTGTGTGTGTAGTGTGTGTGTGTGTGTGGTGTGTGGTGGTGTGTGTGTGGTGGTGTGTGTGTGTGTGGGTGTGTGGGGTGTGTGTGTGTGTGTGTGTGTGTTGTGTGTGTTGTAGTGTGTGTGTGTGTGTGTGTGTAGTGTGTGTGTGTGTGTGTGTGTGTGTGTGTGTGTGTGTGTGTGTGTGTGTGTGTGTGTGTGTGTGTGTGTGTGTGGTGTGTGTGTTGTGTGTGACAGACAGACAGACAGACAGAAGACAGACAGACAGACAGGCAGACAGACAGAGCTTTGTCCCTCTAACGCTCATTGTGACCTTGACTCCCTCGGGGAAGGTCACCCGTCCTCCCATGACCTTGTACGTGACCTGGATAGCTTCTGGGGAAGTTGTCAAAGGCAGTTTTGTTCCACGCATGAGGAAGCTTAGTTTGACTTCTGTGGAAGTGGTTTGACTGTGGGGAAGGGATTTGACTTCTTGGGAGTGTGAAGTGATATGACTTGTTGGGGGAGTGATATGACTTGTGGAAGTGATATGACTCTGGGAATGTATGACTTCTTGGGAAGTGGTATGACTTGTGGGGAAGTGGTATGACTTGTGGGGAAGTGGTATGACTTGTGTGGAAAGTGGTATGACTTTGGGAAGTGATCTGACTTTTGGGGAAGGGAGTGACTTCTTGGGGAAGTTGTTTGACTTCTTGGGAAGTTGTTTGACTTGTGGGGAAGTGGTTTGACTTCAAGGGAAGTGGTTTGACTTCAAGGGAAGTGATCTTCTTACTTTTTGAAGTGGTTGGACTTCCAGGGAAGTTGTCAGCAGTTTTCTGCCACCATGAATAAAAGATGATCTGACTTCATGTTGGAAGTGTTCTGACTTATAGTGGAACTGTTAGCAGTTTTGTTTTTTACCCATGAATGAGTGAGGCGATGATTTCACTTCTTAGGAAGTGTTCTGACTTATTGTGGAAGTGTTCTGACTTATTATGGAAGTGTTTTGACTTATTGTGGAAGTGTAGTGGAAGTGTTAGCAGTTTTGTTTTCACCCATGAATGAGGCATGATTTCACTTTTTTGGAAGTGATTTGACTTATTGTGGAAGTGTTTTGACTTATTGTGGAAGTGATTTCACTTCTTTGGAAGTGTTTTGACTTCTTTCGAAGTGAATTTGACTCATAGTGAAAGTGTTGGCAGGTTTTTTTCCCCTACGCATGAAATGTGATGAGACTTCTTTTGGAAGTGTTGGCACTTGTTTGATGAGGTGTGATGTGATTTTACAGAAGTGCCAGCAGTCTTGTACCCCATGAAGTGTGATGTCACTTTAGAAGTGTCAGCATTCTTGTCCCTTATGTGATGTCACTTCTTGTACAAGTGCCAGCAGGGTTGCCCCCATGAAGTGTGATGTCACTTTTATAGAAGTGCCAGCATTCTTGTCCCTTTTGTGATGTCACTTCTTGCAGAAGTGTTATCTGTTGTTTACAAAGTGTGATGTGACTTGTAAGGAAGTGCCGGCCAAAATGTGATGTGACTTCTTTTTAGAAGTGTCTGCAGTTGCTGACGAAGTGTGATGTCCTTTCTGTGGAAGTGCTAGCAAAGTGTGATGTTTATTTTTTCTTTCTCGTTTTTCTGCTAGCAACTCCAAAAGTTTTCTTTTTGGGTTTTTTGTTGTTGTTTTTTTTTTTTTTTTAAAATTTATTTTACCAATAGTAAGATTTGGCCTATGCCACCATTTCTTGGGGTTTATTTTGTTTGATTGTTGTTGTTTTTTGGGGGGGAGGTGGTGGCCTACTTTATTTATTATTAATTTATTTATTCCTTTGTATCAAGGATAATGAAATAAGCACTCATATGCTTTTTTACATCCAGTCCGCGTGTGTATGCATTTTGTGAATATTGTCATCTGTTCCCACCGGCACACAAGGCCTACTCTTATGACAAGCAGAACATATTCAATGTGTGCGTGAGATGTTCTGCATGCGTTCACACGCGGGGCCTCGGTTTATAGTCTCATCCGAAGGACTTTTGGGGAAAGTGGAGTCAGCACTGATGTTAACTCCAGGGTAAAAATCCGCTTGACCGGGAATCGAACCCGGGTGTCAAATTGCGAGCGCAATGTTCTGACCACTAGGCCATCCCGTTCCTGGAGTCCCTACTATGAAGGTAGCTGCATTCCGACTTCGGGAGAGAAGTGTGGGTGGACTTCTGTGGAAGTTTCTGCAAGTTTCGACGTGACTTCTTTAAGGAGCGTGGACTTTGCCCACGAAGTATGATGATGTGACTTTGGTGTGAAAACTTGAGTCAGCATGTTTGTTAAAAGAGGTGGTGGTGGTGGTGGTAGGTGGGGTGTTACTTTGGTGTGAGAAAAAGGTTGGGAGGGGGGGGGGGAGAAAGGGGGGGCGGAGGATAATTAAACTAGTGGTTAGAACTTTTCAGTTCGTGGGCAGATGGTAGGGGATTGAAGCTATTTTCGAGAGGGGATTTTTCACCTGTGGGTTTATCTGTAGTAAGAGTAAGGTGTTAACTGTAGGTGATGGGGGGGGGGGGGGGGGGGGGTGTTAACATGATTGAGTGCCTTGGTGTGAAGGTTCGTGTAGTCTTCATGAGGTTTGTAGTGTGCATATTTATTTATATATATATATATATATATATATATATATATATATATATATATATATATATATATATATATATATATATATATAGTATATGTAGTGTATACTTAAACACACCAACATCATGGTTTGACATTGACGCAGACTGCCGATGTACACATTTATGAGGTGTGTAGTGTGTAATTATACACACATCATGATTTGACATTTACACACACTGCAGATATACACATTCATGGAGTGTGTAGAGTATAACTATACACATCATGATTTGACATTGACACACACACTGCAGACTGACACATTCATAAGGTGTGTAGAGTATAACTATACACATCATGATTTGACATTTACACACACTGCAGACTTACACATTCATGGAGTGTGTAGAGTATAACTATACACATCATGATTTGACATTGACACACACACTGCAGACTTAAACATTCATAAGGTGTGTAGAGTATAACTATACACATCATGATTTGACATTGACACACACACTGCAGACTTACACATTCATAAGGTGTGTAAGGTATAACTATACACATCATGATTTGACATTGACACACACACTGCAGACTTACACATTCATAAGGTGTGTAGAGTATAACTATACACATCATGATTTGACATTGACACACACACTGCAGACTTACACATTCATAAGGTGTGTAGAGTATAACTATACACATCATGATTTGACATTGACACACACACTGCAAACTTACACATTCATAAGGTGTGTAGAGTATAACTATACACATCATGATTTGACATTGACACACACACTGCAAACTTACACATTCATAAGGTGTGTAGAGTATAACTATACACATCATGATTTGACATTGACACAAACTGCAGGTGTACACACTCATGGAGTGTGTTGGATGAACAGAAACTTCTACTGTTTTGCCACCAGTTTGGAAAATTGTGCCAAATAGATCTTCGATCTGTGTGTGTGTGTGTGTGTGTGTGGTGTGTGTGTGTGTGTGTGTGTGTGTGTGTGTGTGTGTGTGTGTGTGTGGTGTGGTGTGTGAAACAAAACAAAACAAAACAAAACAAAACAAAACAAAAAAAGAAACATGGCGGCCTGAAGTGAATGGGATGAAGAGATTTTTTTTAAACATTTGATGGGAAGAAAAAATCTATGTGTTGTTTGCTGTTTTCATACACACACACACACACACACACACACACACACACACACACACACACACACACACACACACACACACACACACACACACACACATACACACAATTATATATATATATATATATATATATATATATTTCTGTGTGTGTGTATGTGTGTATGTATATATAATTTATATGATATATTTTGCACCTATACTGGACAGTATTGTTTGTTGTGTTCATTCAATATAATGTGTATGAACTGTGAGTAGCTATGGGTGTCAGGGCTATAATTGATATATAATGTAATTTGTCAGCATTGCTCAAACCATGACGTGTGCTTATTCCATTATCTTTACATGTATCATTATCATAGCCCTAACAACCTGTTGTTATTATCATCAACAGAAGATATTATTATCAGTATCACTTCAATATCAACATATATATTTAAGCAACTAACGACTTAGAAATTGTACTCAGTGTCTGTTTAATATGTGCGACAGTCTGTTATGTATTATCAACAGAAGATATTATTATCATTATCAGTTTCATATCAAAATATAAATTTAAGCAACTAAGGGACTTAAAAACTTGTACTCAGTATCAGTTTAATATGTATAACAGTCTGTTATGTATTATCAATAGAAGATATTATCATTAGTATTGCTTTGATATCAGCATATTTAAGCAACCAACGGTTCCACACAGTTTAATATGTGCATGTTCAATAAGCTAACAACAGTTGATTGTTATCAGCAGAAGAGGTATACACTGTGTCACTGTAGTATGGACTTAGCCAACCAGACAGCAACAATCTGTTGTTATGCATGACTCTCTCTCTCTCTTCTCTCTCTCTCTCTCTCTCTCTCTCTCTCTCTCTCTCTCTCTCTCTCTCTCTCTCTCTCTCTCTTCTCTATATATATATATATATATATATATATATTATATATATATATATATATATATACTGAGTGTGATTTAAGGTCTGTACCTTTAAGGGTAGACAGGGGTCCAAAAGGGCCCCAAATCAGGTTGTTGTTTTTTTTCAAATAAAAAATTGCTGAATACATTTACAGGCTCTCCCTGTGTGAATTTAAACAATTCAGGTTGTAAAAAGTGTCTGTAGAAACAGGTTACTTCAACTTGTAATAGATTTAAAAAAAAAAAAAAAAGTGTAGGAGTTTGAAATGTTTAGTTTTGGTGGCCATATTGGATTGTTTCCATGGCAACAGAGCATAAAACTGAGTAATTGTTTGATGTTTATGCTTTACAAGTGATGCCCTTTCAATATATGGCATAACTTTTAACTTGGGCGCGTAAACAAACTTTCATCAGTTTCGACCCCCATGTCCCACCTAACCAACCATCAACAATCTACTTTTTTTAATACATTATCAATAAACTTTATATTCTTTGTGTCAGTTCAATGTCTGTGTGTTTTAGTCAACCAACAACAATCTATTGCTATCATCAAAAGAACTGGTTAAAATGAAGGTGTCCATAACCTGTGTGGTATTAGGGGAGCGAGGCATCAGAGACCTCAGCTTCTCTAGGGGCCAGCATGTTGAGGGCGGCGCCCATCTCCTCTCCCTCGCTGCTTTACCTTCCATGACCTAAAGAGGGCAGATACCCATTGACAGCTGGGTGAACTGTATTGAAAACTAGGTGTGCAAACGGTCACCCATCTACTTGGTAACCAGGACGCTGCTTAAAACATTGGCTGGGGGAAAGCGAGTGCTCTGAGTGAGTTATCCCGGCCCTATAGAACTGTCCCTCTGTGTCCATTGGAGTTTTAGCCTTCATGTTGTCTGTCACCAACCAATCGCCATGCAGGGATTCAGAGTCAGCCTTTTTTTATGACTAAAGACCGAATCAGACCCAAGGATTACATTGTGCTTCTGTTAAAATCCATCTTATTGTCGGATTCTTCCGAGAAAAATAATATTAAAAAAATTTGTGGATGAAAAAAATTCTGCTAGGCGCCATCTTACGATTCCAACATCATTGTGAGTGAATAATGTGTTGGTTGTTATATGTCAATTCAAACTATTTCACAGCTGAAGCAAATATATTATCATGTGCATGTGTTTCAGTTTCTAAATCAATGTTCCTCACCATCATGTTTGTGAGATGGCTTTGATCCAAAATTTATTCTTTTATATTTTATTTATTTATTTATTCTTTTATTTCGAGGATAATGGTATAAGCACTCGTGTGTTTATTTACATCCAGTCCCCGTGTGTATGCAGTTTTGTAAATCTTGTTATTTGTTCCCACCGGCACACGATGGTCTACTCTTACGAAAAGCGGAACATGATTTAACGTGTGTGCAAGATGTTCTGCGTGCGTTCGCACACAGGACCTCGGTTTTTAGTCTCATTCAAAGGACTTTTGGGGAAAGTGGAGTCAGCACTGATGTTAACTTCAAGGGAAAAATTCCCTCCAACGGGAATCGAACCCGGGTTGTCAAATTGTGAGCGCAATGGTCTGACCGCTAGGCTATCCCGCCCCTAAGAGACATAAACCAGCATAGACTTTGGCACATTAACCTGAGTTATGGTTATGGGTAGTGTGTGCTTTGATGTGTTGCTTTACAGATTCAGCCCTATAGAAATTCCATACGTTATTTTTTTAATATCATCATCATCATTATTATTATTATTATTATTATTATTATTATTATTATTATTATTATTATTATTATTATCATCATCATCATCATCATCATCATCATCATCATCATCATCATGAATAGTATGAACTGATAAAGTGCCATGTAAACTTCAGGTGACTGCATCTCTACTCAAAACTCGTTGGTTTTTTTGTTTTGATTTTTTAAGGAAAACATTTTCTTTTACTTAAGTGAACCAGGGGTGATTTCTAAAGTTTATTTGCAACCAGGGTTTTTTTTCCATCTTTTTTTTGCGGCAGTTACCTTGAAAGTAAAAATCTGTTATGGTGTATCAATGAGTAAAGCTTCATACCAAACAAACTATGGGATCAGTCCTCCCCTCTCTCTCTCTCTCTCTCTCTCTCTCTCTCTCTCTCTCTCTCTCTCTCTCTCTCTCTCTCTCTCTCTCTCCCGCGAGATTTGAACCCACGACTCCATGAACACACAGGATTAATAAAGTCAAACGTCTTAGCTACTGTCATATCTTCTTCTTTTTTTAATTCTAATTATTTTTTACCTCAAGTCTTCTTTTTTTTTTTTTAAGTCATAGATCTATCCTCATTTAAAAAAGATTTTTATGTCTGTCATATTTTCCATTCCTTTTCATTCTCAGATTTGATTTATTTCAGGTGTTAATTTTTTTTTTCAATATTTTTTTGTTGTCAAGCAGAATGAAATAAAGAAATGTTGATATGATTTTCTTTGATGAGTATGGAATTCATATTGCACTGCATCTTGTGAAGAAACAAAATCAGTCAAAGCCGTTACATTCAACTTGTTCATGCACATACAGTTACAACATCGTAGTGGAATTGTTTGTTTAAAAACAAGCAAACAAACAAGCAAAAAAACTGTTTGTTGAAAAAAAATCTGTTGCTGAGCGGTTGGAATGGTCCAGTTGAGAGTGTTATAATTATGTTATTAATATCCCTTTATATGTTTGGTCTAGCTCGTAGATAGTAGGTCTAGCAGTGTACCATCGATTCTGTTTATTATTCTGTTTATTATTCTCGGTTGTTTGAAATGTGTAGGTACAGTTTCTGCTTGCTTCTGCACTGCTTGTTGTCGTCAATGTTGTAATGTAGTTGCAATCATTGAATAGATTCATTAAAAAAAAAAACAAAAAAAAACAACGTTGGCTTCAATTCGTAGTTATACTTTTGTACATTTTGTTTAGTTTATGCTAGTAACGGTTGTGACGTCCTGATTTTTGTGTGCATGTAAGATGTGAATACAGTGACGCTCCACCACATAATGAGTCGCATTGCACCAAGGTCAGTGTTTAGTTATTGGTGTGTTACTATTCTGCAAAAAAAAAAAAAAAAAAAAAAAAGGCTATTCAATACAGAAAACGGATTGAAAATCGAACAATTCTATGAAAAGTTATTGAAAATTGAAATGAGAAACTGCAAGTGACAAAAAAAGAAACTGATAAGTTTTGCACCCTAAAAGGTGGTCAGACTGAGGGCTTGGGTGTTTTGAAATGCGTTTTCAAAAGCAATGGGAAGTACACTTACGCCTGGATATTTCAGTGCAAGGTAGTCGAATGGCTATAGTTTCATAATCAATCAAAATTTCAAAATCGACAACCTGACCACCACCTGCCTGAATGGCTCCAGCGGAAAACTGGGTCCGGTGCGAAGCGACTCATTTCGTGGTGGAGCAAAAAAAACAACAGAAAAACAAAAAACTCCAGCTTTTATCAGTCTGTGTTGTGATGTTCAATTCCTATGATCAGTATTTACAGCTGTGTGTAGAATTGGGTATGAACGTTTGGCCAAGACTGTGTGTGATATGTGACACATTGTGCAATATATATTATTACTACCATTATCATTATTGTGGTATTTTATCAAAGAAGTTTTTTTTTACGTCTAGAAAACAAAAATCATTGTTTGTAATGTGCCCATTGTTTTATTTAACCGTTGTTGTTTTTTCGTGATGACTGACTTGAGATATTGAACTATGTCAACATGAAATAATAAATAAATGTTGTTTCTTACGAATCACACAAGTGTGTGTGTGTGTGTGTGTGTGTGTGTGTGCGTGCGTGCGTGCGTGCGTGGTGCGTGCGTGCTGTGCGTGCGTGCGTGCGTGCGTTTTGTTTAATCTTTACTTTAACAGTTAATTCTGTTCATTCTGCTTTGTTTGGGGTTCTGGGGTTTGGTTTGGTTTGAGGTGTTTTTACCCCAACTCTTAATCCTGTCTGTCTGTCTGTCTGTCTGTATGTCTGTCTATCGGTATGTCTGTCTGTGTGTCTGTCTGTCTGTCTGTGTGTCTGTCGGTATGTCTGTCTGTCCGTCTGTCTGTCGGTATGTCTGTCTGTCGGTGGGTTGGTCGGTTGGTTCGTTGGTATGTCTGTCTGTCTGTCTGTCTGTCTGTCTGTCTGTCGGTGTTGGTGACCTGTCAGTATAAACAGGTTGATCCTCCCCCCCCCCCCCCCCCCCCCCCCCCCCCCCCCCCCCCAGGATGCTGGGGGCTGTCAGTACAAACAGCATGCCCACCTTGTGGAAATTCTCTGCTAGAATTCCCCCTTTTCTATCCCTTTCTTTGTCTCTGCCTAGTTCCCATCTGTTCCTATCACCTCCTCCTTGCTATTGTCTGCCTTCTTGGTCCATTCTCCTGCCTTTTTTTTTAACAGAGAGACTTCAAAGATAACAATTTTCTTCCATGCCAGTGTCTTATGTGCTGGGCCTGACTTGTCAGGGGCTTAACAGCAGGGCAACACATTTTCTTCATAATTATGACAAAGAACAATAACTACTGCCTGCGCATTGGACAGTGAAGAAGAAGAAACACCAAGATGAGACAACCAACCAACCAACCAACCAACCAACCAACCAACACTAACCAACCAACCAACCAACTAACCAACCAACCAACCAACCATCCAACCAACCAACCAACTAACCAACCAACCATCCAACCAACCAACCAACTAACCAACCAACCAACTAACCAACCAACCATCCAACCAACTAATCAACCAACCAACCAACCAACCAACCAACCAACCAACCAACCATCCAACCAACTAATCAACCAGCCATCCAACCAGCCATCCAACCATCCAACCAACCAACCAACCAACCAACCAACCAACCAAACAGACAGACAGACAAGAAAGAAACAAAAAAAACAAACAGACAAACAGCCACTCATTCCACCATTGTCTAAGTGCCTTAGTGGTCAGAAATTGGGCTTGCAATTTGAGGACCCTGTGGTTCAATTCCTGTTTGAGGGGATTTTCCCCTGGAGTTAACATCAGTGCTGACTCCACTCCCCCAAAAGTCCTTGGATGAGACTTTAAACCAAAACCAAGGTCCCTGTGGGAAGCAGCAGAACATCTTGCCCACACGTTAAGTCCTGTTCCAGTTTTTGTAAGAGTAGGCCATTGTGTGCGGGTGGGAACAGATGGCAAGATTTACAAAACTGCATACACTCGGGGACTGGATGTAAAAAAAAGCACATGAGCTCTTATTCCATTATCCTCGATATAAAAGAATAAATAAATAAATAAATAAAACCAATAATAAATGAATAAATAAATATATCAATAAAAGCATTAGGACACTAGCCAACATGACCACACCCTCTGATAACACTATTCAGTGAGGAAAAAAAGGCTTAACTAAAGAACTAACTTAAAACATGACCAGACCCTCTGATATCACAGAGGAAAAACCTTAAACTGAAGAACTAACTAGCTGACAACATGAGCAGACTGTGTGACATCACTGCCCAGGGAAAACTGGTAAACTGAAAAACTAATTGTGACCTCCACCACATAAGGAGTCCCATTGCAACAGAGGTCAATTTTTATTTATTGACAAGTTATTAATCTTCAATAAAAATTAAAAAAAAAAAAAAAAACCAGATTGAAAATCAGACAATTCTGTGCAAAGTTATTACAAATTTAAATGATAGACTGCAGAATGTGACAAAATGAGAAACAGGCAAGTTTATTTTGTGACAGGTTGTCAGAATGAGAACCAGCCGCCATGACGCAGTGGTTAGCGCCGTGGATTCCGGACTGGAAGGTCGCGGGTTCGAATCCCATAAGTCACAGGGATTTTTTCGGGCTCCGGCCGGCTCCTACCCAGAGTGAGTGTGCTGTGGGCTCAGTGGGGAGACTGGGACCACACAGTCGAGCTTCATCCACTTTACGGATGCGAATTTGAGAGTGTTGCTCAAATTGCCTGACCAACACTGCAGGTGTCTGTATCTCTCGGGCCTGGTTGACGCCGGGATATATTATGACAGTAAGCGTAGAGAACAACCCTGTCAAGTAGTCTCAAAGCGGATGCACCTCCACAGCAGCATCATTACATCATCCTCATCATCATTGATCATCATGCAATAATAAAAATTGCCTCTGATTCGGTGGCCTCCGTTGCTCTGGTCTCATGGTGACCTCAGATTCGGTTTCCCCATACGCTTCTGTGCCTGTGGTGAATTTGTGTCAAAGCCTTTGGGGTTGGGGGTTCGTGGGGAGGCGGTCGTTGGAGGGACGTTGTGGTGGTCGCCACCTTGGGTGGGTGACTCACTCAGTCTGGCTCCGCGACTGAGCTAATACTGTCGTTAGTAGGGGGCTTAGTAGGTGGTGTCCTGCCTATGTTAGCTCAGAACAGGCACCACTGAACACCACCAAAGTGACCCAGCAGAAGTGCAGGGCCCCTCTGGCTGGTGGCCCCGCGGCGGCCTAATATTGATGGGCTCCCTGTGGACTCCCGGCCCCGGGGGGGTGAGACACAATGAATCTGGGTATGGCTGTGGCGGGGAGATTAAAATGAGCGGCGTGGGAACAGCAGTACGGGAACGTCACAGAAGACGAGGCAGCAAAAAAAAAAAAAAAAAAAAAAAAAAAGGTTGTCAGAATGAGGGCTTGGGTATTTTCAAAACACATTTAAAAGCAAAAGGAATAATAATAATAATAAATTATGCCTTGATCTTTCACTACAAGGTAAAATAACCATATATAGTTTAATAATCAATCAAAATATCAATATTGACAACTTGACCCCCACCTACCTTTTATGGCTCCTAGCCCAAGATTGGGTAATGTGCTAAGCCACTCACTTAGTGATGGAGCTTACAATTAACAACATGACCAAACCCTCAAATATCACTATTTAGCAAAAACAACAACAAACAAAACAAAACCAATAACAAACCCCCCCCCTTAAACTGTAGAACTATCTAACTGACCACATGACCACACCCTCTGATATCTCTATTTAGTGAAAAAACTAAAATTACAACATGACCAGACCCTGTGATATCACTATTTAGTGAAAAAACATTGAACTGAAAAACTATATAACTTACAACATGACCAGACCATGTGATATCACTACAGTGGGGACCAACTTATAAGAAAGTTGGCAGGACCTATTTTAGGTTTTCTTATAGGGGCTGGTTTTCTTATATCAAGCACCTGAACACTATTTTGAATGTGCTTTCTTATAAGCAGCAAAAGTGTAAATGAGTAAAATAATAGCTAATTGGACATTTCATAATGGTAAAAAACATAGAAATTACTCATCAAGTTTGTTGTTGTTGTTGTTGTTGCTGTTGTTGTTGTTGTTGTTGTTGTTGTTGTTGTTGCTGCTGCTACTGCTACTGCTGCTGCTACCATGGTTGTTGTTCTTAAATTGGTTCAGTCAGTTCTACATAGAATGAGATTTTAAACTTTAACCTTCTCCATGTTTTAGTTGAAATTCAGCAGCAATGGTATAATGTTCAAAATCTAAAGCAACTTAAACACACACACACACACACACACACACACACACACACACACACACACACACACACACACACATACACAAGAGAAATTCTGTGGATTAACGACTTTTATTTCTGTAATTATAAACAAAAAAACATGACTAAAATAAAACAGGAACTTTTTTTTGGAAAGAGAATATAAAGTGATCAATGCTAAAAAAAAAATCGCAAAGAAACTTTGAAAAGATTGAATAAAAACTTACAACCAGACACCTGAATGGTACTGGTATAGATTACAAGCTGAAAGAAGTTTTGATTGGGTGTTACTGAAAGCATATGACTGATGGTAGGGAAACTAAAAAACATGTCAACAGGATTTCATAATTCATAAGTTTGCTTGAAGGTAAAGTCACAATAACTAACACAAGTAAATAAATGTATCTCATTAAATTACTGGAAACAAATGACATTTGAATGACACATGCTCGACAAGATAAAATATAAAAGGCTGTACTTTTTAGGCCGACTTGTTCAAATTTTATGCATGTATTGGTTTTTATGACCAGTTTGACAAGAGAAACTTGGGGGTTCACTGTGAGGATTCAAGCCACAGCAACAACACTTTGAAGTGCCCGCACAAATTCTGAGATCTGAAGCTGGCTTCTCCTTTGATTCCAGCAATCAAAAAGGGGAAAGAAGGGGCCTACAGGCACCTGCCCAAGCTGTTGTGAAAAATACACACTGTGCATGAGAGTCCATGTAATGCAAATGAATGAAAAAGAAACACAATGTTATTGGAGAAATTTTGCTTTTATATACCTGTCTTCAAAACTTGCCAGCCACATCTGGTGTGAAGTCAGAATTTCCTGAAAGAATCAAGTTGAGTTTTTCCTGGAAATGCTTTCGGTTTGGTGAGCTGCTTATAGGAAACTGACTGAAGGAGGTCTTGCTATTGCAAAGTAAAGTTCTCAAAACCACTAGACTTTCATATAATCTGAGCTAACATCCTTGGTGGGACCAGAAATTAACATTCTTATAAGAGGGGTTTCTTATAAGTGAGATTCTTCTTAGGTAAGTCATAATAAAGTTAAGTCTTAATAAAGAACACCTTCCTCCAAACAATTTTTTTGCTTTCTTATGAGGGGGATTCACTGTAAGCAAGCTTCTTATAAGTTGGTCCCACTGTATTTAGTGAAAAAAACTTAAATGGAAAAACTCAATAACTTACAACATGACCAGACCATGTGATATCAGATTTAGTGAAAAACCCTTAAAGTGAAGAACTAAATAACTTACAACATGACTAGACCATGTGATATCACTGTTTAGTGGAAGGACATTAACCCTTTCCTGCTGTCATATTTTGCTCTGATACATGCTGAAGAAATTTTCAGAAACAAACACAAATCAGGCTTATGATTTTCAATTGCTTTTAATTCAGGACATTCTTAAGGTAGCTACATAAAAGTATATACTGAATGAGAGCAAATTGAATGAAGATTGTATTAGTGACAATTTTGAAAATATGTGATTAGCCAGAGTGTCACATGGACACATGAAATGCAATAATAATATTTTTAAAAGTCATTCATGATGCAATAAAGTGATGTAGAGCTCACAACAGTTTGTACAACACATTGATATGATGAATAAGACGGAAAAAAAGGGTCAGAAAGTAGTGTTCAGATAAATATAAGCACTGCCTATCCACACACAGAATGAAAAGCTTTTGTTTTCCAGTGTTTATGGCCAGTAAAAGGGCTGTGTGAGGTACTTTTAGACAAACACTGCAAAGAAACACACTGATTACTACTTCTACATACCCATCACTTACCCAACTTTATCACATTGTTTACATCAGTATTATCACTGAATACTTTCAAATGCCTAAAAAAAAAAAAAAACAACCCAGTCAGTCCAACAGTTTCTTTTTCACACAGACAGACAAACACTGAGACAGACAGACAGACAGACAGACAGACACACAACACACACACACACACACACACACACACACACACACACACACACACGCACACCTCTCTGCTCCTCACACAAACACACACAGCCAGGGAGCCAGGGCAGATGTCAGCAAGAACAATAGCCCATCAACAAAACAGACATATATATTATAATGACTGACAGCTAAGAGGAGGCTCAGCAAGAGTGACACACAAGGCCGCAACCACTTCAAAGTAGATCAAACACATCCGCCACTCAGTGACTGGCTCGCTTGCTCAGTCACTGACCAAGCCCTGACCAAAGGTGCAGCCATACATACACACATTTAGTTGTTCTGTTTATGAATAAACAGAGAAAAAAAAGCAATATAATCATGTTATATTTATTATTTATTTATTTATTTATTTATTTATTCTTTTATATCGAGGATAACAGAATAAGCAATCATGTGCTTTTTTTCATCCGGTCCCCGTGTGTATGCAGTTTTGTAAATATTGTCATCTGTTCCCACCGGCACACGATGGCCTACTCTTACGAAAAGCGGAACAGGATTTTAACGTGTGCGCAAGATGTTCTGGTGCCTACGCACACGGGCCTCGGTTTAAAGTCTCATCGAAGGACTTTTGGGGAGAGTGAAGTCAGCACTGATGTTAACTCCAGGAAGAAAATTTCCTGACCAGACTCGAACCAGGTCGTCAAATTGCCAGCGCAATGTTCTGACCACTAGGCTATCCGTCCCCATATAAAAATGAATAAAGCTCTCAACTACACCCAACTGCATCTGGAAGAATTGGATCTTCATGCTCCATTCAGAATAGGAGTCCTCAGAAGTTTTTTTCCAGATTAAAACCTGAGTTGTTTGCATTAACTTCACAAAGTTTGATGTAAACTGGATAAAAACCCTCATCTCCACTATTTTGATCTTTATAAATTTCATCAATAACTTCGGTAACTGTATAGGTCAGTTGATGGGCAGTCATTGTTTGGAAAACCCAAAAATTCAAACTTGCAGCACCTCTTTACCTTGCTGATTGAGGTAATAAAATATGCAAATAACTTGAACAAATGGGACTCACGAGTTGAATTTACATCAAGGGAGCTAAACAAATCATGATAAGAAGGGTTTTCAGCAATACTGGGTGAGAAACAGAGGTTGGTTCATGACCAGTGGCGGATAGCCTAGTGGTCAGAACACTGCGCTGGCAATTTGAAGACCGGGTTCGAATCCGGTCGAGGAAATTTTCTTCCTGGAGTTAACATCAGTGCTGACTCCACTCTCCCCAAAAGTCCTTCGGATGAGACTTTAAACCGAGGCCCCGTGTGCGAACGCACGCAGAACATCTTGCGCACACGTTAAATCCTGTTCCGCTTTTCGTAAGAGTAGGCCATCGTGTGCCGGTGGGAACAGATGACAATATTTACAAAACTGCATACACACGGGACCGGATGAAAAAAAGCACATGATTGCTTATTCTGTTATCCTCGATATAAAAGAATAAATAAATATAATAAATAAATAAATAAATTGCTGGTAGCCCTTTCTATGACCAGCAGGGCTTGTCAAACAGCACACACTTTTTATGTGAATTATTTTCTGTCAATTTCACGTGGGGCGTGGGGTGGAGTCTCAGTGGCAGCCTCCTTTTTGCATGGGGCGGAGTCTCAGTCGAGGCGGCAGCCTCTTTCGTGTGGCGTGGGGCAGAATTTCAGTCACTGCGGCAGCCTCTTTGGCTAGGGTATGGGAGGAGTCTGCAGCAGCCTCTTTCATGTGGGGCATGGGGGGAGTCTCAGTCACTGCAGCAGCCTCTTTCGCTGGGGCATGGGGCGGAGTCTCAGTCGCTTTGGCAGCCTCTTTCATGTGGGGCATGGGGCAAAGTCTCAATTACTGCCCAGCCTCTTTCGTATGGGTCGTGAGGCGGAGTTTCAGTCCGCTTCAGCAGCCTCTTTCCCGTGGGGCATGGAGTGGGGCGTGGGGCGGAGTCTCAGTCGCTGCCACAGCCTCGTTTTCCCTGTCACTCACAGTCTTGGGTGACCACATTGTCAGAAAGAGAGCGCTGAACCAGGCGGCTTTGACTGACAGATCCCTCCTACCAATAAGAGAGACAGTTGACTATGGCGGCTTTAATTGACAGATCCCTTCTACCAATAAGAGAGACAGTTGACTATGGCGGTTTTGACTGACAGATCCCTTCTACCAATAAGAGAGACAGTTGACTATGGCGGTTTTGACTGACAGATCCCTTCTACCAATAAGAGAGACAGTTGACTATGGCGGTTTGACTGACAGATCCTTCTACCAATAAGAGAGACAGTTGACTATGCGGTTTGACTGACAGATCCCTTCTACCAATAAAGAGAGACAGTTGACTATGGCGGCTTTGACTGACATATCCTTCTACCAATAGAGGCGTCTGCGGCTTTGACTGACTATCCCTTTACATAAGCGTCAAAACTCCCCACAGCGGGGGTTTTACTATGGCCGTAGCCTAAATGTTTTTAATGGTGAATTGCAGTCTTCATACACATTTCTGCATGACTTTTGGATGGATGAATTGATTGATTGACTGAGTGAGTGAGTGAGTCTGGTCATGTTGTAAGTTATTTAGCAAGTTAAACTGAAAAACTAAATAACTTACAACATGACCAGACTGTGTGATATCACATTTTGTGAAAAACCCTTAAAGTGAAGAATTAATTAACTAAGAACACAACCAGAACTCTCTGATATCACTGTTTAGCAAAAAACAACAACAAACAAACAAAAAAACTGTTAAACTGTAAAACTAATTAACAACAGGACCAGACTGTGATTATCTTAGGGCAAGGACTGGATGAAAAAAAGGTATGTCAACACTTATATATATCCATGGGAATAAATATTATCAATCAATCAATCATCAATTCATCAATTAATCTATCACTCACTCACTCACTCACTCACTCACTCAATCAATCAATCAATCAATCCATCTATCCAGAAGTCATGCAGAAATGTGTATGAAGACTGCAATTCATGCTATGGCCATAGTAAACCCGTTGTGGGGAGTTTTGACCGGCTGTCTCTCTTAGTGGTAGAAGGGATCTGTCAGTCAAAGCCGCCATAGTCAACTGTCTCTCTTATTGGTAGAAGGGATCTGTCAGTCAAAACCGCCATAGTCAACTGTCTCTCTTATTGGTAGAAGGGATCTGTCAGTCAAAGCCGCCATAGTCAACTGTTTCTCTTATTGGTAGAAGGGATCTGTCAGTCAAAGCCGCCATAGTCAACTGTTTCTCTTATTGGTAGAAGGGATCTGTCAGTCAAAGCCGCCATAGTCAACTGTTTCTCTTATTGGTAGAAGGGATCTGTCAGTCAAAGCCGCCATAGTCAACTGTCTCTCTTATTGGTAGGAGGGATCTGTCAGTCAAAGCCGCCATAGTCAACCAGGCCTTCTGGAGTTTGACGGCTGTCTCCTTCTGACAATGTGGTCACCAGCCCCAGTGACTGAGACTCCGCCCCATGCGGCATGTGGAAGAGGCTGCCCCAGCGACTGAGACTCCGCCCCATGAAATGATAAACCAAGGTCCTGTGTGTTACACATCCTTATTTAGTGCATGTAAAAGAACATGTAAAAGAACTTATGGCTACATGAGGGTTGTCCCTGGCAGAAATCTGTAGGAAAAAGCCACTCTAACAGGGAAACAAATACACCTGCAGACAGGAAAAGGGAAAAAAGGTGGTACTACACTTGTGGCCATGCTCTCCAAGAGCAGCCCGAATTTCACATAGAAAAATCTGATGTGACATAAAGTGGTATGAAATAAATACATTAAAAAAAAAAAATCTTCATGGGTACCTCCACTGTCCAAAGGATTAGTTGGATAGGTGAAGGTGAAGGCAAACAAAGCATTAAGTTTTAATTCTGTCATGGAAATTCCTAAAAGTATGTTTGTTTTTCTTAATTTCAAATTTTTTAAAATATCATTAGTATATTTTTTCTTTTTCTGTTCTTGTTTGGCGTAGATGGCTCACACAGACTTGCAGAACATTTTGCCTGCAGATGGAAACAGCTAACAAAATTTACAAAAACTGCAAACACATGGGGACTGGATGTAAAAATGCACATGAGTGCATATGCCATTATCCTCGACCTAAAAGAATAAATAAATAGATAAATAAATAAATAAATAAATTGTAGTAGGACTTTTTTAACACGAAGAAAGGTTTGTTCCTTTCATGCAGGAAAGTGATTTTCTTTAATGGTGAGGAGTTCAACCTTCTATACAGTGTTGTTCTGCGCCACAAACTCAAAAATCCTACACCTTACCAGGCTAGCAGAATCCTTTGAAAGTCTTCCTTTGAAAAGCTTTCATCTGGTCACAAACCAACCTTACCTAAACACAGCTGTTAATCCAAAGTAAACAAATACCAGGAGGGGATTGCCTCTTCAGACCAGGTTCCATCCCTTCGAGGGGATTTTTCTCCTGGAGTTAACATCAGTGCTGACTCCACTCTCCCCAAAAGTCCTTTGGATGAGACTATAAACCGAAGTCCCTTTGAACACATGCGGAACATCTTGTGCTTAAGTTAAATCCTGTTACGCTTTTTGTAAGAGTAGGCCATTGTGTGTCGGTGGGAACAGATGAGTAGATTTACAAAAACTGCATACACAGGGGGACTAGATGTAAAAAAGCACACGAGTGCTTATTCCAGTATCCTCAATATAAAAGAATAAATAAATAGATAATAAAAAATAAAATAATGATAAAGTTGTGAAGGTTTAACACTTTGAAAATGAATTCAGTTATGTACCAGTTTTAAGTTATTTCATTTATTGTTTATTTATATTTGTAAAAATATGTATTGGTTTTGCTTTCTTATTCTACATGGCTGGACATTGCCACAAATAAACTTCAATAACTCGAAATAGGTGATCAACCCTATGACTTTAAACATAAGTTTTTGCTCATATTCATATTGGCAGATTCCTTATCTTTTACAACAACTCACTATTCACACAGGGGCATTCTCTCTACCTTAAAAAATAGGAATATTTTAGAATGGACCGAGATTTTTTCCCTTCCTGAATAGTCATACACCTTACCCTGATCCGAACCATTTCTCTAAAGGTGGAGCGTGGTCATCACCACGCGCAGGCCTAGGTACTGGCAGAGTAACTTCTCTTTAAGATCTCTTTTTTGAGGAAACAAAACATAACCTATGTGTCATGTGATCTAAATAACTCAAACATTGACCTGGGCTACCTCAGCGAGAAACAAAACAAAACAAACAAACAACAACAACAGCTGAATCGAGGCAATCTAGTTTGGCCCTGGATATATATCATACCATGGTCAGCCTTCAGAGTGTGGATCAACCAGGGGTTAGTGCTGATCTGTGATGGTTGCTGAGCAATTTTGTAGAAGTAGCTCTCTCGATCTCGTGCATGGTTCAACTTCATCGTTATCTGTTGAGCACCCAGCCGTACTACACGCACGCGACCGCACGCACGCGTGTACACACACACGCACGCACACACACACGCGCGCACGCATGCATGCACACAGACACGCATGCACGCACGCACACACACTCCCTTCGGATGAGACTATAGACTGAAGTCTGAGGTCCTGTGTGCGAACACACGCACGACATAGCCCATTATTGGCGAAGGCACTCGTCAATTCAGCCTTAATTAACCTGTGCCAGTGAGCAAAGATTATAGAATTTACAGAGCTGCATCCAGGAAGGAACTAGATGATAGATCTAGAGATCTTATGCAATTAAAAAAAAAGTTCACAAGTGCTTATAATTCCTATGTCTCCAAATTAAAATTTAAAACACACACTCACACACACACACACACACACACACACACACACACACACAAACACACAAACACACACAACACACACAGAGTATAGTACACTAATAGTAACACATAAAAGCACACATCCATCCCACCCACATGAAACAAAAATATCTCACAAAAACTGAAAAAGTGAGGCCTATGCACAGCTATAGCAGAATTTTTTTTTTAAAAAGCAAAAAAAAAAGCAGCAAGTTAACCTCTAGGCTAATCAAAACAATTTTAGAAAAATAAGAAAACCCTGGGTTTTTTTACAGTTTGATGATGAACACAACTAGTAGACTTTTTACTTTTCCAGTTTTACTAGTACACTTTCCTTTTTCCTATTCAATATGCTGTGTCACTTTCACTATTAACTGTTGTTATCCTTTTTTTATGTCAGGGTATCAAGAATTTGAAGGCCACAGCCAACAGTTATGTTGTCAAAACATTTTTTCTTTTTCCAGAGAGAGAGAGATTTGTGTTACTGTGTGTGTGTGTGTGTGTACTTGTGTGTGTGTATGTGTGTGTGTGTGTGTGTACACGTGTGTGTGTGTGTGTGTGTGTGTGTGTGTGTGTGTGTGTGTGTGTGTGTGTGTGTACTGTGTCTCACTCTGTGTGTGTGTCTGTTTTTGTTACTTTGTCAGTTTAAGTGAAGAAGGAGAGAGAAACTGAGAATGAATGAATGAGATGGAGACAGACTGAAAAAAAAAAAAAGTCATGAAGTCTCCTCTCACCCCTGAAGCTGTTCAGAGTTCACTGATCAATACATGTCCTTGACCTCTTGTCTTTTTCAAACCAATGCAGAGTGGGGTGACCTTCTTCTCAGACAGCCTGACCAGCAGTCACCATGACGATGAACCCTTGCTGGGGTCAATGCCAGTGCTGCCCCGCGAGCCACCAGCCAGAGGCTGGGTGTCAGAGGAGATGAAAAAGTTCCGCAGTATCCGTACACCTCCCGCCATCATCTTGGCCAAAGTTCTCTATGTCAGTGCAGTTTTTTTTCTGTGTGTATTGTGTGTTGCTGATATGTCAATGCAGAACATCTTGCGCACACGTTAAATCCTGTTCCGCTTTTCGTATAACATGACATAACATAACATAGGATGGGATAGCTAAGTGGTCAGAGTGCTCTCTTTCCCCAAGTCAAGTTAAGCAGTGTCAAGCGTGGTTACCAGTTGGATGGGTGACCGACTGTTTGTGCACCTTGGCTTCAGTACAGTCCCCCAGTTCACCCAGCTGTCAGTGGGTACCTGCCCTCTTTAGGGTCAGGGAAGGTAAAGCAGCGAGGGAGAGGAGATGGGCGCCGTCCTCAACATGCTGGCCCCTAGAGAAGCTGAGGTCTCTGACGTCTTGCTCCCCTACAACCACGCAGGTTACGAGACACTTTTACCTTTTTACCTCTTGATCATCGTCTCCTGTTTCTTCCTGAGTGGGGGAAGCTGCAGTTTGTGATATCTGGCAGCCTTGACCTTGATTTAAGGGTGGGTGTGGGTGTGTGTGATGTGCTGTGTGCCTGGCAACAGCACATATGAGAAATCTGTTTCTCCCTGAAGTTGGAATGTGGCTACCTTAATAGTAAAAGTAAAAGGTAAAGGTGTCCCTTAACCTGTGTGGTCGTAGGGGGGCGAGGCGTCAGAGACCTCAGCTTCTCTAGGGGCCAGCATGTTGAGGGTGGCGCCCATCTTCTCTCCCTCGCTGCTTTGCCTTCCCTGACCGTTAAGAGGGCAGGTACCCATTGACAGCTGGGTGAACTGGGGGACTGTACTGAAGCCAAGGCGCGCAATCCGTCACCCATCCAACTGGTTACCACTCTTGCCGCTGCTCAACTTGACTTGGGGAAAGTGAGCGCTATGCCCACAGAGCTATCCTGCCCCCAGTGGGGTGGCAAACTGGTCACATTTCGAAATCTGACCTTTGGTGAACCTCAGAGCTCTAGTTGAGGAGAAAAAAAAAAGAAAGAAAAAGTTGTGGTTTAATTTTAAGAAGTGATTGTTCAGTCAAAGGGAATTAATTTGTGTTGTGAGATCAAGTATTTTATCTTGATCAATAGCAAGTTATTTCCCTTTAACTGTTAAGTGGTTGGTGATGAACTTTGTGGTCTTCCCAGACTGAAGGCTGCCTAGCTGACTTGTTAAATGAATACATGTGTTAAATTTGCCTACCACAGTTATGAAATGAATGTGTTTAATTTGCCTACCACAGTTATAAAATGATTGTGTTTCATTACTAAAAAAAAAAAAAAAAAAAAAAAAAAAATACTAGTTTTAGATTTGAAAGATTTGTTTTTCAAAATGAGTGCTTGGACAAAAGAAGTTCCTTGATTTAAAAAAAAACAACTACTTTAGAGAGTGTGTGTGTGTGTGTGTGTGTGTGTGTGTGTGTGTGTGTGTGTGTGTGTGTCAGTATAAGTGTGCATGTGCGTGCAAGCGTGCGCGTGTGTGTGTGTATGAGTGTGTGTGTGCGTGTGCGTGTGTGTATGTGTATATATGTGCGTACATGCATGCGTGTATGTATGTGTGTGTGTGTGTGTGTGTGTTTGTTCGCAAACGTGCATGTGTGCGTACGCATGTGCATACATGCATGTGTGTATATGTGCATGCGTGTGCATGCATGCTCGCGCGTGCATGCGTGTGTATACGTGTGCACATACGCGGTATGTTTTACCAGGTGTGTCTAGGTGTCTCAGCGTACCTGATCCCCATCGTGTGTAACCACCACAGCAATAACAACGACGATGATGACAACAGCCACAGCCGCTGCCAGGCGATGTCGTCGACATCGCTGGTGTCGGTGGTGCACGGGGCGATGTGGTTGCTGCTGCTGGGAGTGGAGGTGTACCTCAGGCAGGAGCATGACGCCTCGCTGCTGCACGGCTACTTCACCTTCCACCTGCACACCCTCTCCTGGAAAAGGGCCCCCCTCCTCATCAACACTGCAGGTGACACTGACACTGACCATGACACTGACAAGGAGTTAGTGGGGTTAACTAACGTGGGACACTGGGGTCCAACCCGAGGAAATTTTGTTTACGTGCCCATGTTAAAAGTTATACCATAATTATATTATTGAAAGGGCATCCACTTGTAAAGCATAAAAAAATCAAAGAATTGCTCAAGTTTTCTGCACTGTTGCCATGGAAACAATCCAATATGGCCACAAAAAAAAAAAATCAATATTTCAAACTCCTAAACCTTTTTATCCGTAACAAGTATGAGTAACCTGTTTCGACAGACATATGTTATGATCTGAATTCTTTAATATCACACAGGGAAATCTCCATAAATGTATCCAGCAATTTTTAATTCTAAAAAAAACATGATTTGGGCCACTTTTGGACCCATGTCTCACCTTAAGCGCTTTTAAGCCACAGCTGTCAGTTACCTGGCTTTCAGCTCCTCTCAGAAGCTAATTATCCCATCCCATCCCAGCTCAGCTGTGGTCAGCTGATGCTATTTGTAGCAGGAACTGACCACACACGGACCAGGTAAAAGGAAGGAGCGCGGTAAATTTGGCCCTCTTGACCAGGCCCTGCTGAGTGATGTTGGATTTGTGCACTGTGAAGCCCATACACAAAAGGGGATGGGGGGAGGGGGTCTGTGTCAGATGAACATGAGATCCAAATTATAATTGATAGCTTGTAAAGAAATATCATGACATGGATACCGGATCATGGCGATAATTGTGTTCAGGAAAAGAAATCTGCAAATAATACTGTTTATGATAGCGGTAGCTGGGAGGTCAGTTTCTCACCCAACTTCCGTCATGGTACATCCCTAGAATGGGCGACTTCTCCTACAGTTCTACTCACATCAGAAGTCGTGTTGTATTATGTTATGTAGTATGTGATGTTGTGTTACGTTATATATGTATTTTTTTCTTTTATATTGAGGATAACGGAATAAGCACTCGTGCACTTTTTTACATCCAGTCCCTGTGTGTATGCAGTTTTGTAAATCTTGTCATCAGTTTCCACCGGCACACGATGGCCTACTCTTAGGAAAAGCAGAGCAGGATTTAACCTGTGTGCAAGATGATGTGCGTGCGCTCGCACATGGGGTCTCGGTTTATAGTCTCATCCGAAGGACTTAGGAGTCAGCAGTGATGTTAACTCCACAGGAAAAATCCCCTTGACTGGGAATCAAACCCGGGTTGTCAAATTGCGAGTGCAATGTTCTGACCACTAGGCTATCCGGTCCCCCTGTGTCATGTTATATTACGTGACATTACATTGTGTCATGTGTGCAGCCAGCATCGTCATGCTGGTTGTGTCATGTTGTGTTATGGTGTATTGTGTTGTATATCATAGGCATGTTATGTTATGTTAGGGTGTATTGTGTTGTATATCATAGGCATGTTATGTTATGTTACGTTATGGTGTATTGTGTTGTATATCATAGGCATGTTATGTTATGTTAGGGTGTATTGTGTTGTATATATACATATCATAAGTATGTTATGGTGTTGTTGTTGTTGTCTTCAATTTAACGTCTGTTCACACTCAGTGATATTAGACGAGGAAAGTGGAAAGTAAGGAATTTGAAGAAGGGTGTGGAAGGAGTGGGAGAAGAAAAGACTGAAGAGTTAACATGTGGGTGGATGTTTTTGTACATGAAAAGGTAATAATACTTTATACATATATATAAATTTAACTTAAAAAACAAAACAAAAAAAAACCAAAAAACTTAGACATGAGAAAAGTTTAAATTTAACAAAGTGTGAACATTAAACATCAATAATGTAACTACAACAAATGTTCAAGTGGACTGTGCAATAAACATCGAGCAATGGCAAAGGCTAACTTTGAATTTTCAAATACATTTTTCATAGACTGCTCGGAAAATACAGGTAAGAGGGGCTTTACAATTGGGCACTCAAATATGATAGGGGTATTTGTAATGTGATCTCCACATAGACATTTGACATTTTTGCAAAATTTTGTGATGAATGCATTTAACTTCATTCTAAAATACAATGCATTTACTCTTCTTGCGGTTATGACACTTACCTTTATTTTAGAGGGAGATATGTAACATGAAGTAAGGGAACTAGTCAGACAACTCTTTAGACATTGTTCCTTGAATTGAACAGATTCTTTCAACTTACTCCATGACGTTTGTTCTAATATGTGGTATCCCTCCTGTAGAGATAAGGGAACATGTAGTTCTATTGATTCCAAATCATGTCTTGCCCCCTTTTTTGCAGCTCTATCAGCCCACTCGTTTGGAAATATTCCAACATGTGAAGGTACCCAACAAAAATGAACCGGAATACCTCTTAAACTTAGAAGGTGTATGACGTATTTAATTTCAAAAATGATTCTGGATACTTTCTTGGAATTTGGGGATTTTATAGCATACAGTACCGACTTAGAGTCTACACAGAGCAAAATAGGAATAATGAAAAATGGAAAATCAAGAATGTGGTTAAGAGCCATAAGAATAGCAATTAATTCAGCTGTAAATATTGAATGATGTTTACCAAGATAGTATGATTTCTCTGTTTTAAATGCTGGTATGACGAATGCTGAACCAGTTTCATGGTTTTCTAAGACAGATCCATCTGTATATACTTTTAAAAAGTTAGCATACTTATTTGCGATATGTGATCGGACATCTGCAACCATGATATTTTGATTTTCTTTCTTTTTTCCATTTGTACATTCTATATCAAAACTTGCTTTATTTATTTCCCATGAAGGACATGGTACAGCTTCTTTTTGTGTTTCTAAGTCGTAATGATTAAGTTCAGATTTTTTAAAAAGGTCTGATACATAAGTGCCAATAGGCGTTAAACACGAAATATGTCTGGCTCTTTTCGGAAAATTCGTTTCAGCTTGAACTTGTAACTCACTAGAAACAAAATTTTCATTTGCTGTGCTCCGTAACACATATTTGGCACATGAAAGTTGTCGGTATTCAGCTAAGGGAAGTTCCCCAATTTCGTTATAAGTTCCTATGGTGGATGCATGGAATGGCACACCAAGTGCAAGTTTGTATGCCTTACTGTCTATACTTTGGAGTTTTTTAAGTAAATAATTGGGAGCACTAAAAAAGACTTCTTGTCCATAAGACAGTTTGGAACGTACAAGTGACGTAGACAAGCATTTTAGAGTGAAGATATCTTGTCCCCATGACTGTCTACTAACCATTTTAAGAAAATTGATACATTTTCTTGCTTTTGTTAAGATGTATCCAATATGAGCATTCCAGGTTAACTTTGATGTTAGTAAAATACCTAAAAATTTTACAGTATTTGTGTACTGAATTGTTTCCCCTCCAATCATAAACTGTGGTAGTGTATCTGGATCACTGCCATTGTTAAAAAGCATAATGTGTGTTTTTTCTGTGGATAATGTCAGACCATTTTCAAAAATATATTTATATAAATGATCTAGCTCTTTTTGATATATCTTTCTAGTATAATTAATCATCCTCTTTGTTGTACTGCGCTTCATAGTAACATTCATCCATATACATATATCATCAGCATATTGTACTAAGATTACATCTTTAGATAGTTTTGTTGGTAAGTCATGTAACAGTATATTAAATAGAAAAGGGGCTATAACAGAACCCTGTGGTAAACCCATGTGCAGTGACCTAGTGTGTGAATACGTATTCCCTACTCTTACTTGCATACTTCTGTTACGTAAAAAACTTTTGATATAATGATAGAGATGCCCGGAAAAGCCAATAGTCTTTAATTTATGCAGCAATTTAGCGTGCCAAACTTGATCGTAGGCTTTCCTGACATCAAACAATGTTGCAAGTACATTTTTTCTTCTGGCAAACTGTTGCTTGATTTGTGTTGTTAGCTTAACTAGATTGTCAATAGCAGATCTGCCTTTTTGAAAGCCAGCTTGATTTACAGGAACTACTTTATTTTTTTGACAATAATATACAAGCCTCTTTAGAATTATTCTCTCCATAAGCTTACCTGTGTTAGAAGTCAGGGCTATGGGTCTGTAACTACTTTTATCAGTTTTAGGCTTTCCTTGCTTATGAATGGGAACAATGATAGACTGCTTCCAGTTTATTGGCATAATACCTTCCGTCCAACACCTTTGAAAAAGTTTATGCAACAGAATAATGAATTTTTCCGGTAGCTGTTTAAGCATATCATTGGATATGGCATCTAAACCAACAGAAGTTTTCTTTCTAGGAAGAGAAAATAATACATCTTTTACTTCATTGATTGTTATTGGGGCATTAATATATTCAGTATTTTTAGAAACTGGGTCTTCATATTCTATTTTGTTCTCTTCCGCTTTTCTGTATTTACTGCTTTTAAGTGAGAGACCTTCAATACGCATGGACTCTGAAAACATATCTGCAAAAGCCTCCGCCTTTTCTGTATTGGAGGGAAATTCATTGTTTTTAAATTTAACTGGGCAATTTGGCAAAATCACACCTTTTCTCATTTCATGAAATTTTTCCATACTTTTTTAAGATCTGTATGACTTGATATTTCACTGGAACAAAATGATGACCAAAATTGTCGTTTTGCCTGAGCTATAACCATATTGCTGTAATTTTTGGCCTGCTTCTGTTTTTCATGGTTTTCTAATGTCTTATTTTTTAGATATGTTTTGAACATCAAACGTTTATTTGTCACCGCTTCCTCGCAAGCAGGTGTCCACCAAACATTCCCTGAACACTTCCTTGATTTTAGCGATTTAATAGTGGGGATAGATTGGTAAGCAGCTTGAATAATGGCATTAGTAAAGGCGGAACAAAATTGGTCTATATTATCAGAGTCCAAGCAATTTATATCATATGCTGTAAGGAAGCTTTTAAACTTTTCCCAATTAGCCTCTTTATAGTTGAATTTTGGTAGTATGTCTTTTTCAGTGTCACAAAGAGTTGGCATTTCATTAAAAGTAATAACAATAGGTAGGTGATCACTCCCCAGAGTATCTCCATATGTTACCCACGTACATTCAGGAGCAAGAGCAGAAGATACAAAAGACAGATCCAATGCTGATGCTCTGTGGGTAGAGATGTCAGGTATCCTTGTCACACTACCATCATTTAGAAGGCACAGACAAGAGTCCGTTATATTTTCTATAAAACGATTGCAGGAAACAGATGTACTTCCTTTATCCCAGAAAGGCGCGTGGGCATTGAAATCTCCTGCTACCAGCCACTTCTGATTATCTTGTACAGAGTGCAGCCATTCTGTATTAAAGTCATTAACTCCCTTTGGTAAATACAGGGATACAATATTCATTACTAAATCATTTGTAAACTTTACACGTGCTGCGCAAGAATATGAATCTGGAATGTTATTAGGCATTGGTGAACAACATACATTATAGTCTACCCCTTCTTGAATGTATATTGCTGTATTGATTTTACTCACAGCATCCACATGTTCATGTACAGGTGGATAGTAGTAGCCTTGAAGTTTAGGCAGCTTATATTTCTTTACATTGAGAGACTGTAATACAAGAGCTTGGTAATTGTTATTAGAAAGATGTTGAACTAAATATGGCAGATTAGTGGATATGGATCTGGCATTCCACTGCATGATTTTCAGCATTTGTGAATTTTTTTGAGGCATTATATGATTATAAACCAAAATGCCTTATCAACAAGTGAATAATTTTAAAATATTAATAAATTGGTACCAAGTTAAAAAGAGTGCAAGTAAACTAATAATACAATGTCAATTATGTCATTTAAAGCACACCACAGAAAGATAATAGATGAACAAAATAAATGAACAAATAAATAGGAACAGAACTACAACAACAAAAAAGTTCTTTATCTGGTGAGCAGCTGCTGTTAGCAAGATTACAGTGTCTGTTGTCTGTACTGCAGCTGGTGCAACGCATTGATGTACAAAATGTCACCATTCAAAGGGATTTTTAAACATACGGACATTATTCTGCCGGGCATGTTGCCTCCAGGGGGGACAGTCCTGCTGGTAGACGTATTGTCGCTGGCTGTATCCTGGCTGTTGCTGGCAGTCGTCAAAGGCGTAGGGTGGTGGTCGGTACTGGTTCATTCCTTGAAACTTCCTTCTTTGTTTCCTCTTTGGTGTTTCCCAAAACAAAGCATGAATTGCCTGCCAATGTTTCTTGCCAGAACACTAGAACCATGGACATTAGGATGAAGTGAATCTTTGTAATGATGATGTGTATACATATTTTCATGTGAGACAAATGATACATTGCTTTGGTTATATAATTCAGAACATGTCATTGCATTGAAAAGTTCTCTTTTCATTTGAAGGCTGGGACTTTTCACAGGGCAATTTTGCTTATCACAATTTTGGTATTGGGAAAAGAAGCTAAAACTTGTTTCACATTTTTAACTAGATGTTTGCTTGCTTCTTGGGGATCCGAATCTTTGAGATCATTCACCCCACAATGAACAACTACAGCATGCCGTTTTTTTATATCATTGGTATTACTCATTATCAGAGGAATGTCACTGATGTGGTATGACTTTCTTTTCTCCACTGTAAACCCATAGGACTGTCCCAGACGTTTGCTATTAACGCCATTTAGAACAGAGTCTTGGAGAAGGATTACATTGGGGAGAGCAGAATTTTCTTCTGTGCTACAAGGTTTGACGTCAGGTGATTTTTGCGTCAGACCTTGCCGCCCTGTTGTGTCTGGTTCTTTTTTATTGTTGAAGGTTGGGCTAGGATTCACTGACCTCTTTGCCTTTGGGCCTACTGGTAGCTGAGGTTCCTTAGGCCTAGATGAAGTTGGAGCCCGAGCCCTTTTCTTTTGCACTGCATCGGCGTAGGTGGCAGGCGGGGATGGGGATGCAGGTAGAAGTGGTTCCGTCTGCGTTCCTGTTGTCGCCCAGCCGGAATCTTCTCTTGGGGAGCCCCGTTTTTCGGTGATGCCGTTTGCAGCTAAGATGCGCGTCTGGGTATCAACGGTCCGTTCCAGTTTGGTTATTTTTTCTACCAGTTGCAGAATAGTTGTCTGTAGTTCTGCAATTGAACAACTATTCTGCTGACAACCAAGATTGTTGTGGTTGCCACTGGTAACATTTTTCGCTGTAGATCTGGATGGGTTCGACTCGGAATTTTTGTTGCCATTTGTCCTCGAGGATGCTTTTTCGCTGCCGTCTTCGTCATTTTTGCATGTCATCACATTTGTAGAATTGTAAGATGTAGATTGAGTCCGTCTTGTCTTGGTCATTTTGTAGAATTTTGCGTTTGCACGCAGCGCTGGTTTTAGCCGCTGCTTGTTTTCGCCATGTTGATGACGTCATCCGTCATGGTTATGGTGTATTGTGTTGTATATATCATATGTTACGCTATGGTGTATTGTGTTATATATCATAAGTATGTTATGCCATGCTATATTACGTTATGTGACATCACATTGTGTCATGTGTGCAGCCAACATTGTCATGCTGGTTGTGTCATGTTATGTGATGTCATGTTATGTAAGTACTTTGCTGCTATAGTTAAGAGGTTTTGTTAATATCATACAGGATTCAGCTATTGTCTTTTTCTGATTAAAAAAATGTTTAGTTGTGATTTTATTTTTTTCTGGTTTTATTTTCTGTATTATTCTTTACAGGTATCATTTTTGTTCGGAATCCTATGAATTTTGATGAGAATAACTTGTCCTACCATAGTTTTTTAATATTTAGCTCCATAAATTAGGTTTATATAAATTTATCGTCTCATTCGGTTGAGACTATAAACCGAGGCCCCGTGTACAAACGCCTGCAGAACATCTTGCGCACATGTTAAAACCCTGTTCCACCTTTCGGAAGAGCAGGCCATCGTGTGCTGGTAGGAGCGGATGACAAAATTATATTTAAAAAAACAGCATGCACACAGGTATCGTGTTTAAACACCATCCCTGAGGAAAAATTGGGGAGTTGGAGTCCCCAGGGCAGCTTGGGGCTGTATATAAAAAAAATAAATAAATAATGGGTAGGCACTGCACTTGTGGCGACGTGCTCTCCCCGGGGAGAGGAGCCTGAATTTCACGCAGAGAAATCTGTTGTGACATAAAGTGGTATGAAATAAAAATAAAAATAAAATAAATCTCTTGGTGTCCTGAACCACTCGAAAGTGCAGTATCATCCTGGCATACTTTTTAAGCTGAGTATGGCCAAAGGAAACCTTTCCTCTCTGTCCATGCACACTACACACCTTAGGAGAATGTTTGTGTTTTAGTATTGCAGTGTTTTCATACAGAATGCATGGAAACACCACTCACACAATTGTGTTTCATTATGTTGTTTACTAGAAATTACATCATAATTTCAGACAAAACAAGCAAACAACTTTTGACACATTATACAAACACGAAACAAAAAATAATGCAACATGTGTAACAATTATTTGCCCACACTATTCTCAAATTTCAGGCAGTTCTGATTTATAGTATGAGAGATATTACATTTTAAACATACCCTCCCATTTCAGCTCATTTTGGCCAAATCCTTCCAGGACCAGGAAGTTGGATTGTGTCAGTTCACTATAGGACACTCAGAGACAAAACGTGAAAACGTGACGTCACGCTGTGTCACGTGTACAGCCAGTGTCGTCATGCTGGTTGTGTCATGTTATGCTATGGTGTATTGTGTTGTGTACCATATTACATTATGTGACGTCAGGCTGTGTCACGTGTGCAGCCAATGTGGTCATGCTGGTTGTGTCATGTTATGGTGTATTGCGTTGTGTATCATATTACATTATGTGACGTCACGCTGTGTCACGTGTGCAGCCAGTGTGGTCATGCTGGTTGTGTCATGTTATGGTGTATTGCGTTGTGTATCATATTACATTATGTGACGTCACGCTGTGTCATGTGTGCAGCCAATGTGGTCATGCTGGTTGTGTCATGTCATGTTATTTATGGTGTATTGCGTTGTGTATCATATTACGTTATGTGACGTCACGCTGTGTCATGTGTGCAGCCAATGTCGTCATGCTGGTTGTGTCATGTCATGTTATTTATGGTGTATTGCGTTGTGTATCATATTGCGTTGTGTATCATATTACGTTATGTGAGTCACGCTGTGTCATGTGTGCAGCCAACGTCGTCATGCTGGTTGTGTCATGTCATGTTATTTATGGTGTATTGCGTTGTTAACGTTGTGTATCATTTTACGTTATGTGACGTCACGCTGTGTTATGTGTGCAGCCAATGTGGTCATGCTGGTTGTGTCATGTCATGTTATTTATGGTGTATTGTGTTCTGTGTCCTATGATGTTAGCTGACGTCACGCAGTGTCATATGTGCAGCCAATGTGGTCATGCTGGTTGTGTCATGTCATGTTATGGTGTATTGTGTTGTGTATCATATGATAGGGGGACAGATGGCCCAATGGTCAGAACATTGCGCTGGCAATTTGACGACCCGGGTTCGAGTCCGGTCGAGGAGATTTTTCTCCTGGAGTTAACATCAGTGCTGACTCCACTCTCCCCAAAAGTCCTTTGGATGAGACTTTAAACTGAGGCCCTGTGTGCGAACGCACGCAGAGCATCTTGCGCATACGTTAAATCCTGTTCCGCTTTTCGTAAGAGTAGGCCATCGTGTGCCGGTGGGAACAGATGACAATATTTACAAAACTGCATACACACGGGGACCGGATGAAAAAAAGCAAATGATTGCTTATTCTGTTATCCTTGAAATAAAAGAATAAAATAAAAATTAAAAAATAAATAAATGTGATGGTGTATTGTGTTGTGTATCATATGACGTTAGCTGACGTCACGCTGTGTCATGTGTGCAGCCAACGTGGTCATGCTGGTTGTGTCATGTTATGGTGTATTGTGTTGTGTATCCTATGACGTTAGCTGACGTCACGCTGTGTCATGTGTGCAGCCAACGTGGTCATGCTGGTTGTGTCATGTCATGTTATTTATGGTGTATTGTGTTGTAAACTTTGTGTATTATTTTACGTTATGTGACGTCACGCTGTGTCATGTGTGCAGCCAACGTGGTCATGCTGGTGCTGAGTCAGGTGCTGGAGGCGGTGTGCCAGAGCCGGGAGAGTTGTCCCCTCATGCCCAGGGTGCGTTACTTCCAGCTGCTGGTCACCACGGAAGTGGTTGTGGCCCTTGTCGTCCTCTCCATCTACCTGGGTGTGTGACTCGCTCACTGGCTCTGTCTGTCTGTCTGTCTGTCTGTCCTGTCTGTCTGTCTCTGTCTGTCTGTCTGTCTGTCTGTCTCTGTCTGTCTGTCTCTGTCTGTCTGTCTGTCTGTCTCTGTCTGTCTGTCTGTCTGTCTGTCTGTCTTTCTCTGTCTGTCTGTCTGTCTGTCTGTCTGTCTGTCTGTTCACCCCTGTTGGTTTACCTGGCTTCGTGTGTGTGTCTGTCAGTCCTTCGCTCTGTCTGTTTGTTCACACCTGTTGGTTTACCTGGCTTCTGTGTGTGTCTGTCAGTCCTTCGCTCTGTCTGTTTGTTCACACCTGTTGGTTTACCTGGCTTCGTGTGTGTGTCTGTCGCTCTGTCTGTCTGTTCACACCCTGTTGGTTTTACCTGGCTTCATGTGTGTGTCTGTCAGTCCTTCGCTCTGTCTGTTTGTTCACACCTGTTGGTTTACCTGGCTTCGTGTGTGTGTCTGTCGCTCTGTCTGTCTGTTCACACTTGGTGGTTTACCTGGCTTCGTTGTGTGTGTTTGTCTGTTTATACCTGTTGGTTTACCTGGCTGTGTGTGTGTCTGTTGCTCTGTCTGTCTGTTCACACCTGTTGGTTTACCTGGCTGTGTGTGTGTCTGTCGCTCTGTCTGTCTGTTCACACCTATTGGTTTACCTGTGTATATGTCTGTCATTCTGTCTGTCTGTTCACACCTGTTGGTTTACCTGGCTGTGTGTGTGTCTGTCACTCTGTTTACACCTGTTGGTTTACTTATTTATGTATCTATTTATTTATTCTTTTATATCGAGGATACTGGAATAAGCACTTATCTGCTTTTTTTCATTCAGTCCCCGTGTGTATGCAGTTTTGTAAATTTTGTCATAAGTTCCCACCGGCACACAATGACCTGCTCTTACGGAAAGCGGAACAGGATTTAACGTGTGCGCAAGATGTTCTGCGTGCGTTCGCACACGGGGCCACGGTTTACAGTCTCATCCACAAGACTTTTGGGGAGAGTGGAGTCGGCACTGATGTTAACACTGATGTGTCAGTCACTCTGTCTGTCTGTTTACACCTGTGTGTTTACCTGGCTGTGTGTGTGTCTGTCACTCTGTCTGTTTACACCTGTGTGTTTACCTGGCTGTGTCAGTCACTCTGTCTGTCTGTTTACACCTGTTGGTTTACCTGGCTGTGTGTGTGTGTGTGTCACTCTGTCTGTCTGTTCACACCTGTTGGTTTACCTGGCTGTGTGTGTGTGTGTCACTCTGTCTGTCTGTTCACACCTGTTGGTTTACCTGGCTGTGTGTGTGTGTGTCACTCTGTCTGTCTGTTCACACCTGTTGGTTTACCTGGCTGTGTGTGTGTCACTCTGTCTGTCTGTTCACACCTGTTGGTTTACCTGGCTGTGTGTGTGTCACTCTGTCTGTCTATTCACACCTGTTTGTTAACCTGTGTGTATGTATCACTCTGTCTGTTTATACCTGTTGGTTTACCTCTGTGTGTGTGTCACTCTGTCTGTTTACACCTGTTTGTTTACCTGTGTGTGTGTCTGTCACTCTGTCTGTTCACACCTGTTGGTTTACCTGGCTGTCTGGCTGTCACTCTGTCTGTCTGTTCACCCCTGTTGGTTTACGTGTGTGTGTGTCTGTCTGTCTCTCTGTCTGTTTACACCTGTTGGTTTACCTGTATGTGTGTGTGTCTGTCACTCTGTCTGTCTGTTCACACCTGTTGGTTTACCTGCGTGTGTGTGTGTGTGTTTCTGTCACTCTATTTACACCTGCTGGTTTACCTGTGTGTGTGTCACTCTGTTTATACCTGTTGGTTTACCTGGCTGTGTGTCTGTCACTCTGTCTGTTCACACCTGTTGATTGATTTATTTATTCTTTTATATCGAGGTTACTGGAATAAGCACTCATGTGCTTTTTAACATACAGTCCCTGTGTGTATGCAGTTTTGTAAATCTTGTCATCTGTTCCCACTGACACATGATGACCTACTCTTACAAAAAGCGGAACAGGATTTAACATGTGTGCAAGATGTTCTGTGTTTACCTGGCTGCGTGTGTCAGTCACTCTGTCTGTCTGTTCACACTTTATTATTATCATTATCATCATCATTATTATCATCATCATCATTATCATTCTTCTTCTTCTTTGCAATTCTTCTTGTTCTTGTTGTGTTGTTGTTCTTCTTCTTCTTCTTTTCACCATCATCATTATCATCATTATGATTATTATTGTTTGTTTGTCCATCATGTTTGACGATGACCTCCAAAACAGCAGAGGAGGCAGCTGCCGTTTCGGAAACTGGGCAGAAATGTGATTATAGTGGAGATGCCTTGCCCACAGCACACTCCCCTCTCTCAACCAAGAGGGCATAAGGACAGTCAGCGTTGGAGATGTTCTCCAGAGGCCAACTAGCCCCCTGGGATGCAGCACATTAGGACTGTGCAAGTCAAGCCTCCTAGTCAGAGAGTCATAGTCAATCACTAAAGACTAAGCTGTAAAGTGGAATTCCATGAGTGGGAAAGAAAGCCACTGATCATACAGCCTCTCACTTTGCTGTTGCCCCCAGCATCAATGCTTCATCCAGAACTGGGATAAAGCCACTGATCATACAGCCTCTCACTTTGCTGTTGCCCCCAGCATCAATGCTTCATCCAGAACTGGGATAAAGCCACTGATCATACAGCCTCTCACTTTGCTGTTGCCCCCAGCATCAATGCTTCATCCAGAACTGGGATAAAGCCACTGATCATACAGCCTCTCACTTTGCTGTTGCCCCCAGCATCAATGGTTTAATCAAGAACTGGGATAAAGCCCAGGTTCATTATTATGTCAGTAAAAAAACCGCTATGTTTCAATTTTGCCAAACAAATGCCAGACTTTCTGTGCAGTTCTCCTTCCCCTTGTTGTTGTTGTTGTTGTTGTCGTCATCATCATCATCATCATCATCATTATCATCATCATCATCATCATCATCATCATCATCATCATTGTCATCATCATCATTATCATCATCATCATCATGACTATGGTTATTGTCGTCATCCTCCTCCTCCTCATCATCATCATTTGTTATCGTCTTCATCATCGTCATCATCATCATCCTCATCATCGTTACAAGGATTAGGATCCTGATTGTTTCAGTGAAAACGCTGCGTTTCAATCGCGCCAGACAAGTGCCCGACTTTCTGCGCAGCTCTCCTTCCCCTCGCAGCGCACAGTCCCAGAGAGAAATAGGATTCAGGTCAGTTCAACAGTCCTCGTCTTTCGTCTGTCTGGTTCACTGGGTCTTTTGTCTGTTTCAATGCTTCGTTTGTCTGTTTGGCTGTATCTTTTGCTATTCTGCTGGTCTCACTCCGCTTATCCTAACCTCACCACCACCCCTACCCCTACCCATACCCAGATTTTCTGAGTAGCTCTCTCTCTCTCTCTCTCTCTCTCTCTCTCTCTCCTCTCTCTCCTCTCTCTCTCTCTCTCTCTCTCTCTCTCTTTTCTCTGTCTGTGTCTGTCTGTCTGTCTGTCTTGTTTGTCTGTCTGTCTGTCTGTCTTGTTTGTCTGTCTGTCTGTCTTGTTTGTCTGTCTGTCTGTCTGTCTGTCTGTCTGTCTGTCTGTCTCGTCTGTCTCTCTGTCTCTCTGTCTCTGTCTGTCTGTCTGTCTGTCTGTCTGTCTGTCTGTCTCTCTCTCTCTCTCTCTCTCTCCCCTCTCATCTCTCTCTCCTCTCTCTCTCTCTCTCTCCTCTCTCTCTCTCTCTCTCTCTCTCCTGGCAGTCTCAGAGAGAAATTGAATTCAGAATTCAGGTGGGGGGTTTTGGGTTTTTTTTGGGGGGGAGGTATTTTGGTGGGGGGGGTTGTAATTTTTGTTACTTATCTTGTGTGACACATACTAATTCTGCTGTTGCCATGTGGCGTATTCCGATTTTTTCACCACCCCCACTCATTTTGAGACTTTCTGAGAAACTTTTTTTCCTCCGATCTTCCATTGCTTAGTTTAAGAAAGAAATTTTCAAGTTGGGTTTGGATTTTTTTTTGGGGGGGTGGGTGTCTTTTTTGGGGGGGAAGGGTTGTTTTTGCTACTTTATCCTGTGTGACATATTCGTTCTGTCGTTCCCACGTTGCTTATTCCGATCTCATCACCCCCAGTCATTTTGAGATTTTTGGAGAAACTTCTTTTTGGATCTGTCAGTGCTTAATCTTAGAAAAAAATGTCAGGGCCCAATCTTAGAAAAATGTCAGGCCCCCACTTGTTGAAGAGTGAATAAAATGCAGATGTGTCTGTCTCCTTTGCAGGGCCCCCCACTTTGTTGAAGAGTGAATAAAATGCAGATGTGTCTGTCTCCTTTGCAGGGCCCCCCACTTTGTTGAAGAGTGAATAAAATGCAGATGTGTCTGTCTCCTTTGCAGGGCCCCCCACTTTGTTGAAGAGTGAATAAAATGCAGATGTGTCTGTCTCCTTTGCAGGGCCCCCCACTTTGTTGAAGAGTGAATAAAATGCAGATGTGTCTGTCTCCTTTGCAGGGCCCCCCACTTTGTTGAAGAGTGAATAAAATGCAGATGTGTCTGTCTCCTTTGCAGGGCCCCCCACTTTGTTGAAGAGTGAATAAAATGCAGATGTGTCTGTCTCCTTTGCAGGGCCCCCCACTTTGTTGAAGAGTGAATAAAATGCAGATGTGTCTGTCTCCTTTGCAGGGCCCCCCACTTTGTTGAAGAGTGAATAAAATGCAGATGTGTCTGTCTCCTTTGCAGGGCCCCCCACTTTGTTGAAGAGTGAATAAAATGCAGATGTGTCTGTCTCCTTTGCAGGGCCCCCCACTTTGTTGAAGAGTGAATAAAATGCAGATGTGTCTGTCTCCTTTGCAGGGCCCCCCACTTTGTTGAAGAGTGAATAAAATGCAGATGTGTCTGTCTCCTTTGCAGGGCCCCCCACTTTGTTGAAGAGTGAATAAAATGCAGATGTGTCTGTCTCCTTTGCAGGGCCCCCCACTTTGTTGAAGAGTGAATAAAATGCAGATGTGTCTGTCTCCTTTGCAGGGCCCCCCACTTTGTTGAAGAGTGAATAAAATGCAGATGTGTCTGTCTCCTTTGCAGGGCCCCCCACTTTGTTGAAGAGTGAATAAAATGCAGATGTGTCTGTCTCCTTTGCAGGGCCCCCCACTTTGTTGAAGAGTGAATAAAATGCAGATGTGTCTGTCTCCTTTGCAGGGCCCCCCACTTGTTGAAGATGAATAAATGCAGATGTGTCTGTCTCCTTTGCAGGCCCCCACTTTGTTGAAGAGTGAATAAAATGCAGATGTGTCTGTCTCCTTTGCAGGGCCCCCCACTTTGTTGAAGAGTGAATAAAATGCAGATGTGTCTGTCTCCTTTGCAGGGCCCCCCACTTTGTTGAAGAGTGAATAAAATGCAGATGTGTCTGTCTCCTTTGCAGGGCCCCCACTTTGTTGAAGAGTGATAAATGCAGATGGTCTGTCTCCTTGCAGGCCCCCACTTTGTTGAAGAGTGAATAAAATGCAGATGTGTCTGTCTCCTTTGCAGGGCCCCCCACTTTGTTGAAGAGTGAATAAAATGCAGATGTGTCTGTCTCCTTTGCAGGGCCCCCCACTTTGTTGAAGAGTGAATAAAATGCAGATGTGTCTGTCTCCTTTGCAGGGCCCCCCACTTTGTTGAAGAGTGAATAAAATGCAGATGTGTCTGTCTCCTTTGCAGGGCCCCCCACTTTGTTGAAGAGTGAATAAAATGCAGATGTGTCTGTCTCCTTTGCAGGGCCCCCCACTTTGTTGAAGAGTGAATAAAATGCAGATGTGTCTGTCTCCTTTGCAGGGCCCCCCACTTTGTTGAAGAGTGAATAAAATGCAGATGTGTCTGTCTCCTTTGCAGGGCCCCCCACTTTGTTGAAGAGTGAATAAAATGCAGATGTGTCTGTCTCCTTTGCAGGGCCCCCCACTTTGTTGAAGAGTGAATAAAATGCAGATGTGTCTGTCTCCTTTGCAGGGCCCCCCACTTTGTTGAAGAGTGAATAAAATGCAGATGTGTCTGTCTCCTTTGCAGGGCCCCCCACTTTGTTGAAGAGTGAATAAAATGCAGATGTGTCTGTCTCCTTTGCAGGGCCCCCCACTTTGTTGAAGAGTGAATAAAATGCAGATGTGTCTGTCTCCTTTGCAGGGCCCCCCACTTTGTTGAAGAGTGAATAAAATGCAGACGTGTCTGTCTCCTTTCCAGGGCCCCCCCACTTTGTTGAAGAGTGATTATTTTATTTATTTATTTATTTATTTATTCTATATTTTTATTCATTCTTATGTATCAAGGATAATGGAATAAGCACTCATGTGCTTTTTTTCATCCAGTCCCCGTGTGTATGCCGTTTTGTAAATCTTGTCATCTGTTTCCACCAGCACATGATGGCCTACTCTTACGAATAGTGGAACAGGATTTAACGTGTGTGCAAGATGTTCTGGGTGTGTTTGTCCACGGGGCCTCGGATTAAAATGCTGATGTGTCTGTCTCCTTTGCAGGGCCCCCTCCCCATTTGTTGAAGAGTGATTTTATAATGCAGACGTGTCTGTCTCCTTTCCAGGGTCCCCCCCCCTCCCCCTCTCCACTTTGTTGAAGAGTGATTAAAATGCAGATCTATACATATGTGACGCTCCACCACGAAATGAGTCGCTTAGCACATATTCCACTTTTCCGCTAGGAGCCATTAAAGGCAGGTGGGGGTGAGGTTGTTGATTTTGAGGTTTTGATGAATTATAAAACTATAGCACTTATTCTACCTTGTAGTGAAATATCAAGGCATAATTCTGTTTCCTTTTGTCTTTAAACGTGCGTTGAAAATAGCGGAGCCCTCATCCTGACCACCTATTACGATGCTTGACTTGTCCATTTCTCATTTTGACATTTCCGGCAGTCTGTCATTTCAATTTGTAATAAGTTTTGATAGGATTGTGCGATTTTCAATCTGGTTTTTTTTTGTATTGTATAGACATTTAATTGCAAATTGATAACAATTCAATAACTAACAATTGACCTGTGGTGCAATGCGACTCCTTATGTGGTGGAGCATCACATATGTATATCTCCTTTTTAGGGCCCCTGCTTTTGAAAATAAATAAAATGCAGATCTGTCTATCCCTTTTCAGGGCCCCCCCATCCCCATTTGTTGAAGAGGGATTAAAATGCCCAGATGTGTGTGTCTCCTGTGCAGGGCGCCCTTTGACCTGCAGACGTGGGCCCTGGGGGAGTGTTGGGAGGAGGTGTTCCAGCTGAGGCAGGGGTGCCGCCACCTGTGGGAGGAGAGGGGCAGACTGCACAGACGCCTCAGGGACCACGGGGCCTCCATCAACTGAACACCACTGCACACTGGGGGGGGGGGAGTGGGGGGGGAGGGGGGGGGATTGTGTGTGTGGTGGTTGCGGGGGGGGGGGGGGGGTGGGGGGGGTTGGGGGGAGTTGTGGTGTGTGTGGTTGGGGGGGGGGGGGGGGGGAAGGAGTTTGTGTGTGTGTGTGTGGTGGGGGGGGGGGGGGAGGGTGTGTGTGTGGTGGGTTGGGGGGGGGGGGGAGGGTGTGTGGTGGTGTGGTGGTGGGGGGGGGAGGAGTTGGTGTGTGTGTGGTGGGGGGGGGGGGGGGGGGAGGAGTTGTGGTGTGTGTGTGTGGTTAGGGGGGGGGGGGGGGGGGGGGGGGGGGGGGGGTTTGTGTGTGTGTGGTGTGTGTGGTGTTGGTGTGGTGTGTGTGTGGGTTGGGTGGTGTGTGGTTGTGTGTTGGGTGTGTGGGTGTGGGGGGGGGGGTTGTGTGGTGTGTGTGTGTGGGTTGGGTGTGGTGGTGGTGTGTGTGGTGTGTGTAGTGTGTGGTTGTGTGTGTGTGTGTGTGTGGTTGGGTGTGTGTGTGTGTGGTGTGTGTGGGTGTGTGTGTGCTGGTGTGTGTGTGTGTGGTTGGTGTGTGTGTGTGGTCTGGGCATGTGGTGTGGTGTGGGTGTGTGTGTGTGTCTGGCTGTGTGTGTGTGTGGTTGGTGTGTGTGTGTGTGTCGGGCTGTGTGTGTGTGTGGTTGGGTGTGTGTGTGTGTGGTGTGTGTGGTGTGGTGGTGTGTGTGTGTGTGTGGTGTGTGGGTGTGTGTGTGTGTGTGTGTCTGGCTGTGTGTGTGTGTGGTTGGGTGTGTGGTGTGTGTCGGTGTGGTGTGTGTGTGTGTGTTGTGTTGTGTGTGTGTGTGTCGGGTGTGTGTGTGTGTGTGTGGTGTGTGTGTGTGTGTGTGTGTGTGTGTGTGTTGGTGTGTGAAGAGGTGTTGGTGTGTGTGTGTGGGTGTGTACAGTGTGTGTGTGTGTGTGGTGTTGTGTGTGTGTTGTGTGTACGAGTGTGGTGTGTGTGTGTGTGTGTGTGTGTGTGTGTGGTGTGTGTGTGTGTGTGTGTACAGTGTGTGTGTGTGTGTGTGTGTGTGTGTGTGTGTGGTGTGTGTGTGTGTGTACGATGTTGTTGTTGTGGTAGTGTGTGTGTGTGTGTTGTGTGTGTGTGTGTGTGTGGTGTGTGTTGTGGTGTGTGTGTGTGTGTGTGGTGTGTTGTGTGTGTGTGATGAGTGTGTTGTGTGTTTGTGTTGTGTTGTGGTGTGTGTGTCAAGTGTGTTGTGTCTGTGTGTGTAGTGGTTGGGGGGGAGGATGGTGGTAGGGTTGTTGTGTGTGTGTGCGGATGGGGTTGCATGTTGTTGTGTGTTGTGTGCGCACACATCCATGCAAGTCTTTGTGTGTATATATGTATGTATATATATCGGAGGCATGACGACATGTGATCTGTTTTGTTCACCAAGAACGGAACTTGCACTAAATGGCGACGTGTGTTGTAAGAAAGGAAACGCAATACCATGACACTAAACAAATGTTGAGGGGTTTTTGTTATTGTTTTGGTTTTGGGTTTTTTGATCAGCGAAACCTCATTTTGCTTTGCTGACCATTGTCATGACAAATGTAAACCTGACATCAATACTGTGGATTTTTTGTGGGTTTTTTCAGTGCCTGGGATTTTTGTTTGTTTGTTGCCTATCTTGATATAGAGAGAGACTCAGAGAGAGAGAGAGGAGAGACAGACAGACAGACAGACAGACAGATATATATTTTATATATATATAGAGAGAGAGAGAGAGAGAGAGATACAGAGATAGATAGATATAGACAGAGAGAGACAGACAGACAGACAGATATAATATTTAGAGAGAGAGAGAGTGATAGAGATAGATAGATGGATTGGATTAGATTAGATTAGATTAGATTAGATTAGATTAGATTAGATTAGATTGGATGGAGGGAGGAATGGATGGATGGATGGGTAGATGGATGGATGGATGGATGGATGGATGGATGGATGGATGGATGGATGGATAGATGGGTAGATAGATGGATGGAGGGATGGATTTTGTGTATGTGGTTTCCCTGCTTTGTTGTGTCTGTTGGGTTTGGTGAGGAGCAGAGACAAACTGCCTGAGAAGTCTGATCTCATTTTTTGGTTGTTCCTTCTGGCCTGCTGTGGCCTACTCTCCTGAAAGGCTGAGCAGGTTTTTAGCGTGTGCAGACGACGTTCAGCTTACACTGTGCTCCATCGTTAGTCAAAGTTCAGTACATTGGCACCGGAAAAACATGACATGATCACAGTGAAACAGTCCTTTTCCAAATGAGTAGTATTGGTGAATTCAAGGCATTCCTTTTATCCCACTGCCTTTTACACACATACCAACAATATCATCTGTCTGTCTATCTATCTATCTATCTATCTATCTATCTATCTATCTATCTATCTATCTATCTATCTATCTATCTATCTATCTGTCTGTCTGTCTGCCTGTCAATCAATCAATCAATCAATCAATCAAATTTTTATTTCCAGATGGTACATTGAGTAAGCAGCGATCTGCTTTTTTCCATCAAGCCATCTATCTAAAGAAAAGAAAAGAAAAAAATCAAAACGATAGCAAAAATCAAATCCTAAACAAAACAAAAAACCAACAAAAACAAAGTAGAAAATCCCTAGCAAACAAAACAAAAAAAAAAAACCAACGAAAGAAAGAAAAGGGGAAAAAGCAAACAAACAATTAAAACAACAACAACAAACATTTCACCAACATTAACTTGCTAACATGATTTCAACAACTTTAAAATAAACTATGCCTATAAATAATACAAGCAACTACTATAACAACAACCAAAAGAGAAAATAAAATAAATAAATAAAATAAATAAATAAAAATAAAAAAATATTTTAAAAATCTACTCGAAAGCCATACACACATATGCACATACACCCACACACCCATACACACACACACACACACACACACACACACACACACACACCACACACACTGTGCATCTACACACACACACACACACACACACACACACACACACACACACACACACACACACACACACGGTTTGCGCTCTTCCACTCAGTCAGCTCGTATACTCGTAGGTACATGCACACATTTAAAGTCTTTTTTAAAAAATCATATAGTGTCAAAAAAAACCCCAACAAAAACACACACACACACACACACACACACACACACACACACACACACACACACACAACAGCTTATATCAATTACAATGTAACCAAAAAACATTAAGACTTAATAATAATAATAATAATAATGTCTGTCTGTCTGTCTGTCTGTCTGTCTGTCTGTCTATCTATCTATCTATCTATCTATCTATCTATCTATCTATTTGTCTGTCTGTCTGTCTATATCTATCTATCTATCTATCTATCTATCTATCTATCTATCTATCTATCTATCTATCTATCTATCTAATCTATCTGTCTATCTATCTGTCTCTCTGTCTGTCTGTCTGTCTGTCTATCAGTCGATCTATCAATCTATCGATCTACCGATCTATCTATCTATCTATTTATCCCTTAGTCTGGCGACTGTGGGGGCACCCCTGAAGACTTGACAACCAGTTCCCTCCATTCCTCTCTCTGTTCTGCCTTTCCCAGGGTTTTGTCAGTTCTAGGCCTGTCCATTCCCTGATGTTGTCCTCCCATCTCTTCCTTGGTCTGCCTCTTATTCTTCCTCCTTGGACAGTGCCTTGCAGTATTGTTTTTGCAAGTCCTTTTGATCTTGAGACATGCCCGTACCATTTGCATTTTTGATGTTTGTTATTGGGTATTTTTTATATTCATGCTGATGTTTTATTCTGTTGTAAAGGGATTGTTTGACAGTGGTTTTGAATGAAGTCGGGGAGGAAGTGTTCAAACATGGTTGGGGGCTTTTTGTTGATTTTGGTCTTTTTGTTGATTTTGGTCTTTTTGTTGATTTTGGTCTTTTTGTTGATTTTGGTCTTTTTGTTGATTTTGGTCTTTTTGTTGATTTTGGTCTTTTTGTTGATTTTGGTCTTTTTGTTGATTTTGGTCTTTTTGTTGATTTTGGTCTTTTTGTTGATTTTGGTCTTTTTGTTGATTTTGGTCTTTTTGTTGATTTTGGTCTTTTTGTTGATTTTGGTCTTTTTGTTGATTTTGGTCTTTTTGTTGATTTTGGTCTTTTTGTTGATTTTGGTCTTTTTGTTGATTTTGGTCTTTTTGTTGATTTTGGTCTTTTTGTTGATTTTGGTCTTTTTGTTGATTTTGGTCTTTTTGTTCCTCCACTACAACTCCCAAGATTGGTGACATTTTGTGACCCTTTTTTTTTTACCTAGTCACATTTTGTTTTCAGGTAGGATTTTTTGATGAATATGACATCAAAGTGTTATTGGCTGCATGCGTAAGAATCGGTTGAATGCAAGTGCTTTGATTTGTTTTTACAAGATATAGCGCTATATAAATTCCATTTATTTATTTTTTGTAATACTGTGAAGGCCAGTGCTTAGTCATTCTGTGAGTGAGTGTTGATTCTTTTTTTTTATTATTATTAAAATGGAAAAGAAAATTGTTCTGTATAACTTTGGTTCATGTTGTAAATGTAACTATTATTGTGATTTTGGGTTTATGAATGTACCCCACCCTGTAGATAAGAGACAGAGAGAGAGAGAGAGAGTATATATATATATGTGTGTTATATGTATGTTATATATATATATGTGTTATATATATATATGTGTTATATGTATGTTTTATATATATATAATATATATATATATATATATATATATATATATATATATATATATATATATATACATATATATATATGTTTCATGTATATATAATATAATTTAATATAATATAATATAATATAATATAATATAGCCTAAAACATAACCCACTTTTCCGCTAGGAGCCATTTTAGGCAGGTGGGGGTGAGGTCGATTTTGAGATTTTGATGGATTATAAAACTATAGCACTGGTTCTACCTTCTAGTGAAATAGCAAGCATAACTTTTTTCCTTTTGTCTTTAAATGTGTTGTGAAAATAGCCAACCCCTCATTCTGACCACCTATCAGAATGCTAAACTTGTCAATTTCTCATTTTGTTATTTCCTGCAGTCTATCATTTCAATTTGTAATAACTTTTGATAGAATTGTTCGATTTTCAATCTGTTTTTTGTATTGTATAGCCATTTTATTGCAAATTAATAACATGCCAATAACTAAAAATTAACCTCCGGTGCAATGCGACTCCTTATGTGGTGGAATGTCACACATACATATATATATATATGTTAAGTTAAAGTCTGTCCCGAGCCTAAGGCTCATCAGGCCGGTGCTTATCCCGGTTTCTGTGGCGTTAAGCGACTGAGAGTCATAGACTTCCCCCCTGAATAGGACGCCAGTCTATCGCAGGGTTAACCCCCAACACAAGGTTGGTACCCCTTTTACACCTGGGTGGGGTGAGAAATAGCCGTAAAGTGCCTTGTCCAAGGGCACAACGCCATAGCCGAAAGATGGGATCGAACCCGCAACCTTTAGATTACGAATCCAACGCCCTAACCACTAGACTACAGCGGCGGCATATATATATATATATATATATATATATATATATATATATATGTATATGAGTCTCTTAGCACATTACCCAATTTTGGGTTAGGAGCCATTAAAGGCAGGTGGGGGTGAAGTTGTCAATTTTGAGATTTAGATTGATTGTTAAACTATATCCGTTATTCTACCTTGTAATGAAATATCAAGGCATAATTGTTATTTCTTTTGCTTTTAAATGTGTTTTGAAAATACCCAAGCCTTCATTCTTACAACCTGTTACGAAAATTAACTTGCCCGTTTCTCATTTTGTCACGTTCTGCAGTCTATCATTTCAATTTGTAATAACTTTGCACAGAATTCTCCAATTTTCAATCTGTTTTTTGTATTTAATAGCCTTTTTATTGCAGATTAATAACATGTCAATAACTAAAAATTGACCTCTGGTGCAATACGACTCCTTATGTGGTGGAGCGTCACATATATATATTTTCTCAATTATAGGGTTGGTTAGGTGGAGAATAGGATCTCTTTTTGAGATCCAAGTAAAGGCCATTTTTCTTCAACTTCTACTGCCTGTGCCAGCACTGAAAGTGACTGGTAATGTTTGGGTTATCATTGTTATCCAACTGGGATTAGCCTATCAGCTGGGTACGGACTTTATGATCTCCCTTACATCCTTTCTTATAAAGGATCCCTGAACATAAGGCACAAAGATTCACGAGGTGCATATTTTCCTATATATTCAGTTTTTTGACAACATTTTTTTTCAACCATATTTTCTTTCTCTTTCTATTTTCATCTTTTACTGGCAGCAGTGGTAGGCCACAGGAATATTTACCCATTCCTAGGGTTGCAGTGGACACTTCTGAATTCTAAAATGTGTCTTGCTCTTACCACAGAGGGTGAGTGAGGTTGCAATCACTGCCGGGACCTCTGAAGAGTGCTCAACCAGGAGCCGAAACTCAAGTCAGGTCAGGCCCAAAACATGGTCCTTACTCAATAATTCCCCAAATGCTGCCTTCAAAGACTTTTATCTTAAAGCGGGGTTGTTTGTTTTTTTTGTTTTGTTTTCTTGTTTTTTTTTAGAATCTTTGAAAAACATTAATTTTATGATGAGCAGCACTTGTTTTTCTCCACTATATTTTCTTAATTATATATATATACATATATATATATATATATATAGAGAGAGAGAGAGAGAGAGAGAGAGTATATATATATATATATATATAATGTACAGAGAAAGAGGGTGATAATGATGGGTCATTAATTTTATCACCTTGTGAATAGAACAGCTAGTCAGTTGAGTTGTTTAATTCTGTGGCAGTTTTTTGGTTTTTGTTTTGATTTGACCCTCTCTGTTAGGGATACCCTGTGACCTGTCAGTGTAAATACCCCCCCACCCCCACCCCTTCTATGCTGGGAATTCCCTCTTTTTTATCCCTCTCCTTCTTTCTTTCTGCCTTGTTCCTTTTTCTTCTCGACGTGTACTAGGATTTCCCTCTTTTCTATCCCTCTCTTTGTTTCTGCCTTGTTCCTTATCTTCCAGTCGTGTGCTAGGAATTCCCTCTTTTCTATCCCTCTCTTTGTTTCTGCTTTGGTCCCTTTCTTCCTGTCACCACCTCCCCGTTGTCTGTTTTTTGCCATCTTGGTCCATTCCCCTGCCATTGTTTTTCCCTCAGAAAGGCTTGAAGCATAACAGTTCTGTCCCAGGCCCAAGTTGGATGCGCTGGGATCTGACTTGTCAGGCGCTCAATAACGGCAGTTAAAGTTAAAGTCTGTCCGAACTTAAGGCTCATCAGGCTGGCGCTTATCCCGGTTTCTGTGGCGTTAAGCGACTGAGAGTTATAGACTCCCCCCTGGATAGGACGCCAGTCTATCGCAGGGTTAACCCCCAACACGAGGTTGGTACCCCTTTTACACCTGGGTGGGGTGAGAAAATAGCCGTAAAGTGCCTTTTCCAAGGGCACAACGCCATAGCCGAAAGCTGGGATTGAACCCACAACCCTTAGATTACAAGTCCAGCGCCCTAACCACTAGACTACAGCGGTGGCCAATAACGGCAGTGCAATGCCTTTTTAGCTGGTATGACAGACAACTACAGTCACTGTGATTGTTCGATGAAGGAGAAGTTTGATTTGAGTTTTTGTCTTCTTGTTTTGATATTTTAACTGTGAACGTTGTTCTTCAGTTTAACATCCTTCCACTAAATTGTGATATCAGACAGATATTAACTGTGAAGTGTAGCCTTGCTGTGTGCATTATAATTATGTGGCAGTAATATGAGGGCAGGCTTTTTCACGATTACGTTAATTCTGAAAAAAATGTCTTTTAACAATTTTTTGTTTTTTGTGTGTGTGTGTGTGTGAAAAGTATGTTTTTTTCTACATCGTGCCATGGTACACATGTTTGATATGATTAGACTGTATTTATGTAGGGTTGTGTGTGTGTGGTGTGTGTGTGTGTGTGTGTGTGTGTGTGTGTGTGTGTGTGTGTGTGTGTGTGTGTGAAAATCAGAGTCAAATTTTTATTTTGAGATGGTACATTGAATAAGCAATGATTTGCTTTTGCTCTGTGTGTGTGTGTGTGTGTGTGTGTGTGTGTGTGTGTGTTGTGTGTGTGTGTGTGTGTGTGTGTGTGTGTCTGTAGTTTTCTTAATCTTTTTTTTAATGAGCTAGCATGTTTGTTTTTCAGATTTTATGTTTTCTTTCTTTTCCTTTTTTTTGTGTTAAATTGTTAAAGAGTTTTTAAAGTTGTATTTTTCATGAGCATTTTTCTTTCGTTGTTGTTGTTGTTGTTATTCCCCATTGAAGACTTGCTGAAGGAAATTGGAAAGAACATAACAATAGCATAATACACTGGTTTGGGTGCTACTTGGTGTGTGTGTGTGTGTGTGTGTTTGTTTTTTTTTAGTTTTCTCTTTCATTCATTTCATTTAATTTATTCTTTTATATCGAGGATAACAGAATAAGCAATCATGTGCTTTCTTTCATCTGGTCCCCGTGTGTATGCAGTTTTTGTAAATATTGTCATCTGTTCCCACCGGCACACGATAGCCTACTCTTACGAAAAGCGGAACAGGATTTAACATGTGCGCAAGATGTTCTGCAACGTGTTCTCACACATGTTCTGTGTGTGTGTGGTGTGTGTGTGTGTGTGTGTGTGTGTGTGTGTGCGTGCGCGCATGCGCGCGTGTGTGTATGTGTGTGTGTGTGTGTGTGTTGTGTGTGCGCACATGCGTGGTCGTGTGTTGTGTGTGTGTGTGTGTGTGTGTGTGTGTGTGTGTGTGTGCGTGTGTGGTGGTGTGTGTGTGTGTGTGTGTGTGTGTGTGTGTGTGTGTTGTGACACCAATGGACACTATAGCCGCGTGGTTAAGATTGTTCAACTTCAATTCTGCAGATCCAAGAAGTCGTGGGTTTGAATCTTGACTGCATCTGGTGAATTGAGGGCGAGGGTTTTTACAATTTCCCAGGTCAGCTTCAAGTGTAGGCCTGCCAGTGCCTTAATTCCCGTTGTGTACTGTGTACACCTGCAGAAGATCAAATATGCACATTAAAGATTCCACGATTCCTTGTTAGTGTCTGTGCGTTAAGGAAACTCAGAACATACCCAGCATGCAACCTGTACAAAAATGAGCTGCTCTGAAGTCGAAGTGTGTGGGCTGAGGCCAGTGGGCAGACCTGCACAGTGACAAGCACAGGAGAAGACCTGGCACTACACATCTCTACACATACACTGTGGATCGGTGGTCTAGAGGTAACACGCCTGCCTAGAAAGCAAAAAGGCCGGGTCAGAGTGCCGTGGTTTAAATCCCGTTTGAACCCCAAAACTTTTGCCCCCATCCATTAGACCATGTCTGGGTGCTAGTCTTTCGGATGAGATGAAAAACCGAGGTCCCGTGTGTTACACATCAGTATTTAGCGCATGTAAAGGAACGCACGGCAACAAGGAGGTTGTCCCTGACAAAATTCTGTAGAAAAAAAGATACTCTGATAGGGAAACAAACACAGTTGCAGACAAGAAAAAGAAATAAAAATGGGTTGGCGCTGCACTTGTGGCGATGCACTCTCCCTGGGGAGAGCAGCCCGAATTTCATGCAGAAAAATCTGCTGTGACATAAAGTGGTATAGAATATTAAAAAAAATAAATAAATGCTCATTGAAAAACAAAACTCGAATGACTATTTTTCTGACGTTGACCTCCCTCAGCAGTCACCGCTCCAGTTGACTTGGGCTGGAGATTGATATGCTCAGTTTTATGTGAGATGAAAAGGGTTAACGCACGTAAAAGAACCCAGGCAACAAGGGGGTGGTCTCTGAGATAATTCTGTAGAAAAAAGCCACTATGTTTGGGAAATTTCTGTAGAAAAAAGCCACTATGTTTGGGAAATTTCTGTAGAAAAAAGCCACTATGTTTGGAAATTTCTGTAGAAAAAAGCCACTATGTTTGGGAAATTTCTGTAGAAAAAAGCCACTATGTTTGGGAAATTTCTGTAGAAAAAAGCCACTCTGGTTGGGAAATTTCTGTAGAAAAAAGCCACTCTGTTTGGGAAATTTCTGTAGAAAAAAGCCACTCTGGTTGGGAAATAGGAAATTTCTGTAGAAAACAAGCCACTCTGTTTGGGAAATAGGAAAATTTATGTAGAAAATAAGCCACTCTGTGTGGGAAATAGGAAATTTATGTAGAAAAAAAGCAACTCTGTTTGGGAAATAGGAAATTTCTGTAGAAAGTAAGCCACTCTGTTTGGGAAATAGGAAATTTCTGTTGAAAAAAGCCACTGTATTTTGGAAAATAGGAAATTTCTGTTGAAAAAAAGCCACTGTATTTTGGAAATAGGAAATTTGTGTAGCAAAAAAGCCACTCTTGTTTGGGAAATAGAAAATTTCTGTAGAAAGAAGCAGCTCTGTTTGGGAAATGGGAAATTTCTGTAGAAAAAATCCACTTTGTTTGGAAATAGGACATTCTGTAGAAAAAAGCCACTCTGTTTGGAAATAGGACATTTCTGTAGAAAAAAGCCACTCTGTTTGGAAATATGACATTTCTGTAGAAAAAAGCCACTCTGTTTGGAAATAGGACATTTCTGTAGAAAAAGCCACTCTGTTTGGAAATAGGACATTTCTGTAGAAAAAGCCACTCTGTTTGGAAATAGGACATTTCTGTAGAAAAAAGCCACTCTGTTTGGAAATAGGACATTTCTGTAGAAAAACGCCACTCTGTTTGGAAATAGGACATTTCTGTAGAAAAAAAGCCACTCTGTTTGGAAATAGGACATTTCTGTAGAAAAAAAGCCAATCTGTTTGGGAAATAGGACATTTCCGTAGAAAAAGCCACTCTGATCTTCTCTACAGAAGGGATGGTCTCCCTTTGATGCAATCTCCGTGAATTTTTTGTTGTAGTTTGAGAAAAAGACCCAAACGGAGTATAAAAAAAAATAAACAAAAGAAAAAAGTGCGCACGCAGACACGCACGCACGCACGCGCGTGCATGCACGAGCGCGCACAAACACACACACACACAAACACACACACGCCCCCCAACACACACACACGCACGCACAACACACACACACGCGCGCGCACGCACGCACCCCCCCCCCCCTTCTGTTCCCACACACACACCCAAAACTGTAATAATGTGTTGGTATTTTAATGTGTACATTCCCACATCACAAACCACGTCCACTTGTTTGTTTGTTTAGGTTGTTTTGTTTTTCTTTTCATATGCCATGTCGGACGAGAATTTTGCTATGTCCACCTTTTGCCATCAGCAATGAGCATTGTGACAATTGTGTGTGTGTGTGTGTGTGTGGTGTGTGTGTGTTTTCGTGCCTACCTTACTGTGCACTAATTTGCTGATGCCAAACACTGGTACTATTAAAAAGAATTATTGTATTAGGGGGAGGGTGTTGTTGTGATGTTAAACTATCACTCAGTTGCATCTTTTTTCATAAAGAAAATGGTCTGTCTTTTCATACGAAGTATATCAAAAAAGAAAAGTGTTTAACGTTCGCTCCCCCCCCCCCTTCTTCCACTCCCACTACAAAAAGAAAACGTGATTCTTTAAATTTGTATAATGGTATATTGTGTTGTGTTGCATTGTATTGTGTTATGTTGCAATGTATTGTAAAATATCGTATTGTGTTGCACTGTGTGTACTGTGTTATATTGTACTGTCTTGTGATGTGTTGTACTTTATTGTATTGTGCTGTAGTGTGTTGTTATGATTTAAGTTATACTACGTTGTATTGAATTGTAATGCAGTGTGTTGCAGTTTTGTATTGTACAGTATTGTATTATTGGCTACTGTATTGTATTGTACTCCACTGCACTCTACTGTATCGTATTGTTTGTATCGTACTGTAGTGTATTGTATCGTATTGTCTGTGTTGTATGGTATTGTGTAGTACTGTATTGTATTGTATTGTATTGTAGTGTAGTGTATTGTATTGTACTGTCATGGTGGATCGTTGGTCTAGAGGTAACGCACCTGCCTAGATACCGAGGAGTACGGGTTTGATCCCCGTTTGAGTCCAAAATTTTACCCATCCGCTAAATCTTCAGTGGTGGTCTGGGTGCTAGACTTTCGGATGAGACGATAAATCGAGGTCCCGTGTGCTACACGCATTCAGCGCACGCAAAAGAACTTACGGCAACAAAAGAATTGTCCCAGGCAAAATTCCTTGGAAAAAAAGCCACTCTGAAAGGGAAACAAAACTACAGATAGAGAAACACACACAAAAAAGTGTTGTGTTGTGTTGTGTTGTATTGTAATGTCTTGTGTTGTATTGTGTTTTATTGTACTGCATTGCAGTATAATTATGTAATACATTGCTTTGTGTTGTATTTTGTATTGTGTTATATTGTGTTGCATTGCATTGTATTGTATTGTGTTGTTTTGCAATTGTACTGCAATGTGTCGTAATGCATTGTATTGTGCTGTTATATTGTGTTGTACTGTAGTATATTGCGTTGTATTGTACTGTCTGCATTGTATCGTATTGAATTGTATTGCAATGTATTGTATTATGTTGTTTTGTATTGTAATGCATTGCTTTGTTTTTTGTTGTATTGCATTGTATTATACTGTGTTGTGTTATATTGCATGGTCTTATATTTTGTTGTTTTATATTGTACTATACTGTTTTCTTTGTACTATACTGTTTTCTATTGTATTGTGTTATATTGCATTGTATTATATTTTTGTTTATTTATTTTGTTACTTATCTGTTTTTCTATTGTATTGTGTTATATTGCATTGTATTATATTCTTTTGTTTTTATGTTGTACTTATATTTTGTTATGTTGTTCCTATGTGTTGTTTTTATATTGTATTATACTGTTTTGTATTGCATTGTGTTAAATTTTATTGCATTGTATCTATGTTGTCTTATATTGTATTATACTTTTTTTATCTGCATACTGCTGTACTGTTAATGTTATACTGTTCTTATACTCTTCTCTGCCTGAATTGTGTTATACTGCATTATATCCTATGTTGTTGTTTTGTATTGTACTATACTGTTTTATACTGCACAATACTGCTGTACTGTACTGTAATTGTGTTATACTGCATTATATCCTATGTTGTTGTTTTGTATTGTACTATACTGTTTTATACTGCACAATACTGCTGTACTGTACTGTAATTGTGTTATACTGCATTGTATCTATGTTGTTGTTTTTTTTGTATTATACTGTTTTATACTGCACTCACTGCTGTACTGTACTGTAACTGTGTTATACTGCATTGTATCCTATGTTGTTGTTTTATATTGTATCATACTCTTTTATACTGCACTATACTGTGTACTGTACTGTACTGTACTGTACTGTTCTGTACACTTTCTCTGCCTGAAATTCGGGCCGCATGCTGCGCGTCCACACAAAAAGCAAGCGCCACCTTTTTCTTTCTTTTGAAAAAAATGTCCCCCTCTTTTCTTTTTTTCTGTGTTTTCCCATCATAAGAGTTGGGGACCCTTTTCTTTTTCGGACAGAAGTTTGGCCATGAACTTATCCATAACCCATTCCCTCGGGTCCTTGATGACGTCACCACTACCGTTTTCTCCCCTGCCCGGCGGGGGGGGGGGGGGGGGGGGGGGGGGGGGGGGGGGGGGGAGGGGGAGGGGGAGGGTCATGGTGAGGGGGGAAGAAGGAATGTGTGGTGGTGGTGGTGGTGGTGGTGGGTGTGGGTGTGTGTGGTGTGTGTGTGTGTGTGTGTGTGTGTGTGTGTGTGTGGTGTGTGTGTGGTGGTGGTGGTTGTGGGGGTGGTGGTGGTGGCAGTTCATATCTGGAAAGAAAAGAGACCTGGGGGTGTGGGGGGGGGGGGTGGAAGGAGGGGGGGAGGGGTAAGTATTCCTGTCCTAACTGACTTAAAGCACCATCCCCGGTGGGCCTTGATGACGTCACCCGATCCCTTCAAGACGGCGGGGGGGGGGGGGGGGGGGTGGAGGAGGGGGGAAAGGGAGGGAGGGGGAAAAGGGGGGAAGTGGTGGGTAAGGATTGACTGTCCTCACTGCCATGACCTAGGCCCTACAGCACCCCGGTGGCCTTGCCGCACTCGGTGTACCAGTCGCGGTGACACACACAGCAGTTTTCCACCACGTAGCCGTAGAACTCGCCGCACACCATGCACACCGTCAGGTAGCGGAAGGCCAGCGTCTCCTCCGTCAGCTCCCTGACGTCACAGGGGCTGCAGGGGCTGGCGTGGATGCCCATGACGTCAGCGGTGGCGGTGGCGGGGTGCGCGGTCAGGGCCATCAGCACGAGGGGCAGCCACACGGCGCCCAGCAGCAATGGAGGTCTGCTGGTCCTCCCAGTCCTCCTCCTCCTCCTCGTCATCATCATCATCATCATCGTTGTCGTTGTCACCACCGCTGCCACCTGTTTTCTTCTTCCCTGCCTGGGGGAGAGGAGGGATCATGGTGAGGGGGTGGGGGGTGGGGGTGGGGGTGGGTGGGAGAAGTAAGGTGGTGGTGTGGGTGGGTGGTTGGGTGGGTGGTGTGTGAGGGTGGTGTGTGGTGGTGGTGGTGGTTCAAATCTGGAAAGAAAAGGAAGGATTGAGAGTAAGGTAAAGGTGGTGTCCCATATAACCTAGGTGGTTTGTAAGGGGAGTGAGGCGTCAAGAGCTTAGCTTCTCTAGGGGGTCAGGTGGCGCCCATTCCTCTCTCCTCGCTGCTGTACCTTTCCCTGACCCTAAAAGAGGGCGATGGTACCCGTTTACAGCTTATTACTGAAGGAACTTAGTGGTGGGAAGGTAAACCAACGTTTACAGTCGTCAAATTTCACACGTGTGACATCCACCTTCGTGACAAATCGGCCGTGTGTAAAACACTGACTTAACTGTTCGTTTGAAGTAGCCATCGTGAATGAAGGGTAGGAAGGTAGGGAAAACAGACAGATACCCTCTATCTCTCTCTCTCTCTCTCTTCTCTCTCTCTCTCTCTCTCTCTCTCTCTCTCTCTCTCTCTCTTTTCTCTCTCTCTCTCTGAAGGAAGGAAGGAAGGAAGGAAGGAAGGAAGGAAGGAAGGAAGGAAGGAAGGAAGGAAGGAAGGAAGGAAGGAAGGAAGTGTGAAAGATGTGAGTGAGTGAGTGAGTGAGTGGGTACGGAGAAGGAGGTGGTAGGGTGGAGGGTGGGAGATAGGAAGGGAATTGGGTGGGAGTGAGGGTTTCAAATCTGGAATAAAAGGAAGGTAGATGGTGGTGGGTGGGGAGAAGGAGGTAGGGTAGGAGATAGAGAACTGGGGGGGGGGGGGGGTTCAAATCTGGAAATAAAAGGTGAGTGAGAGGGTGGATAGGGAGAGAATTGAGAGAATCATGGCTGATGCACTGGAATACCATAAAGGATCAGTCAGCATTGGTGGCAGAACGATCACAAACCTCCGTTTCGCAGATGACATTGACGGACAAGCAGGATCAGAACAGGAGCTTGCCGGCAAAACAGAACACCTGAACAAGGCCTCTAAAACATACGGCATGGACATCGGTGCAGGGAAGACCAAGCTGATGATCAATAACACCAAGGGCATCAGCACTGATATCAGGGTCAATGACCAGAAGCTAGAAACAGTTCAAGGCTCCAAGTACTTGGGAGCCGTCGTATCAGACAAGGGGTCCAAGCCAGAGGTAGTACGCAGGATTGCACAGACAGTAACAGCACTGTCAAAACTGAAACCATCTGGAAAGATAACAATATCTCACTCAACTCCAAGATCAGACTAATACGCTTCCTTGCTATATCCATATTCCTGTATGCCTGTGAATCGTGGATCCTGACTGCTGATTTGGAGAGAAGAGTACAGGTGATAGAGATGAGATGCTTCCGGAGACTCCTTGGCATCTCCTACAGAGACCACATAAGCAACGAAGACGTGCATAACAGAATCCATCAAACCATTGGTCCCTACGAAAATCTTGTATCAATCGTAAAGAAGCGTAAACTTAAATGGTACGGGCATGCACAAGATCAAAGGACTAGCAAAAACAAGACTGCAAGGCACTGTCCAAGGAGGAAGAAAAAGAGGCAGACCAAGGAAGAGATGGGAGGACAACATCAGCGAATGGACAGGCCCAGAACTCAACCAAATTTTGAGAAAGGCAGAACAGAGTGAGGAATGGAGAGAACTGGTTGTCAAGTCTTCAGGGGTGCCCCCACGGTCGCCAGACTAAGGGATGGATAGATTTTGTTTGTTTGTTTGTTTGTTTGTTTGTTTGTTTGAGAGAGAGAGAGAGAGAGAGAGAGAGAGAGAGAGAGAGAGAGAGAGAGAGAGAGAAGAGAGAGAGAGAGAGGAGAGAGAGAGAGAGAGAGATATTCTTTTATATCGAGGATAATGGAATAATAATAATAACAATAATAATAATAATAATATAATAATAATAATAATAATAATAATACATGGAATTTGTATAGCGCTATATCTTGTAAAAACAAATCAAAGCGCTTGAATAAGCACTCATGTGCTTTTTTTCATCCAGTCCCCGTGTGTATGCAGTTTTGTAAATATTGTCATCTGTTCCCACCGGCACACAATGGCCTACTCTTACGAAAAGCGGAACAGGATTTAACGTGTGCGCAAGATGTGCGTACGTTCGCACACGGGGCCTCGGTTTATAGTCTCATCCGAAGAACTTTTGGGGAGAGTAGAGTCAGCACTAATGTTAACTCCAGGGGAAAAATCCCCTCCAACGGGAGTCGAATTCGGGTCGTCAAATTGCGAGCGCAATGTTCTGTGAGAGAGAGAGAGACGAGAGAGAGAGAGAGAGGAGAGAGAGAGAGAGAGAGAGGGAGAGAGAGAGAGAGAGAGGAGAGAGAGAGAGAGAGAGAGAGAGAGAGAGAGGGGAGAGAGAGAAGAGAGAGAGAGAGAGAGAGAGGGAGAGGAGAGAGAGGAGAGGGAGGGAGGGAGGGAGAGAGAGAGAGAGAGGGAGGG
>CM060346.1:4918660-4923660 GCA_030674155.1 Stramonita haemastoma
TGAAGTTGACCCCCTGGAGCTCTCAGGGGGGAAAAAAGAAAGATGTTCACTTCAGCTTCCTTCCAGATCACCACATGTTATGACGTCATCGGCAAGTAACGTCACAGCAGCTATGACGCAATGGACTGCTGGTTCCAAGAGTTGATTCCCGGCGAGATAGCAAGCAGTCTGTCTGGCTCTGTCTCCCACGGTGGTGGATTAGAAATCGTCTGCGAAGAAGTGACAATCCAGATGCGACTTTTATATAGGAAGGAAGGAGAGAGGGAAGAGAGAAATGGGATGGTGGGGGTGGGGGGTGGGGATGGGGGGAGGGGAGGTGAAAGGATTAAAACGAAACAGCGGAATGGTGGTGTGGTGGTGGTGGTTGGGGGGGGGGGGGGGGGGGGGCTGAAGACAGGATTAAAACAAAAGAAGCAGAATGGTGATGATTGGGTAAGGGGTGGGGGGAGGGGAGAGAGCGGGAGGGGGGGGGCGGGGTGAGTAAGAAGGTGAAGGAGAGGGAAGTGTGGGGGGTGGGGGGTGGAAGTGGAGTAAGTACTGTCGTATGAAGTTGTTTTTTGGGGTTTTGTGTGTGTGTGTGTGTGTGTGTGTGTGTGTGTGTGTGTGTGTGTGTGTGTGTGTGTGTGTGTGGTGAGGTTTTTTTTTTCTTTTAGCTGCTATGGTCTCTCTCTCTCTCTCTCTCTCTCTCTCTCTCTCTCTCTCTCTCTCTCTCTCTCTCTCTCTCTCTCTCTCTCTCTCTCTCTCTCTCTGTGCCTACCTTCTTATACAGTACAATGTTGGTGTCGCCTGGTGTGGTGTTCTTCAGTTTAACGTCCTTCCACTAAACAGTCACATCAGACAGGGGTGAGTGTGTTGTGTGTGTGTGTGTGTGTGTGTGTGTGTGTGTGTGTGTGTGTTGTGTGTGTGTGTGTGCGTGCGTGCGTGCGTTGTCGTGCGTGTCGCGTGTGCGTGTATGTGTGTGTGTGAATATATGATATTAACAAATATAATGTGCTAAACAACATAACAGGTTAATGAAATTACAAAATTGAATAAAAATACAACAAAACTTAATAGATTATAACAAATGCCCTATGGGACTTGACTGTAAACCTTTAGCAATATCAAACATCATGTCTATATCGTTGAGGACTTCTTCAAAGAAGTCTTTCAAATGAGAGGCAGATAGGGTTTTAAATTCTGGCAATCAAGTATGATATGAGCATTGGAAATATATTCTCCGCATAAGCATTTAACATTCTTGCTGAATTTTGTAACAAAAATGCATTTAGTCTTATTCTGAAAAACAATGCCTTGAGTTTTCTGTCTCTGACAACATCTGTATGAGTCTTTCGATGGATAATATCTTCAAAAACACTTTTTCTACGTAAAATCCATTTTGTGAATTTTTTTGCTGATATAACTCCATGAGTTTATTCAAGGATGCCTGTTCTTATAAACTGCAACCCTCTCCTAAGGATAAAGACACACGCAAAGCTGTGGATCTACTGTCATTAGTTGCACCCTTTTAGCAGATCTATCAGCACACTCATTTGAATATAGTCCTATATGTGAAGGGGTCCAACAAAGGTGACATTTATACCTCTTAGGCTAATAAGGATTATCATATACTTGATATCTAATATGATTCTAGACATTTTCTTATAATTGAAAGATTTCAAAGCATATAAGGCAGACTTAGAATTCGCACAAAATAATATATGATAGAAACAAACCGGAAGGTCTAAAATACAGGTCAAAGCCATTAGAATTGCAATCAGTTCAGCTGTGAACAATGACCAACATAGTATGACTTTTCAGTTTTCAGTGATGGTATCTCGAAAGCTGAACCTGCTTGTTGATTGTCTAAAAGTGAGCAATCTGTATAAACTTTCAGAGAATGCGAATAATTAGACTCAATATGCATCTGAACATCAGCTGCCATAATATTTGAATTATCTTTCTTTTTCATGCCTGTAATAATCCATATCAAAATGTGCTTAATTCATTTCCCAGTAGGGAAAGTTTGAAACTGCTTCTTGCAAATCTACGTCATTTTGGTTGATTTCAGAACGCACGTAAAGATCTGACACATAGGTACCAGTTGATAATGATGAGGGTATAATTATGATGTGCTCGTTTGGAAAATCTCTTTCGGAACTTTTACCTCTTCCGAAGCAAAGTTGTCAGATGTAGAGCTTCTCAGTACATACTTGGCACATGAAAGTTGTCGATACTCATCTAAAGGTAAAAGTCCAATCTCTATATGTTTCAAGTGCTGACGCATGAAACAGAACGCCAATGGTAAGTCTGAACGCTTTGCAGTCTGCACTCTTTAACAAATACTTCGGGGCACTAAAAATACTTCTTGTCCCAACGATATTTTGTTCTAATCAATGAAATAGATAAATGTTTAAGGATCATCATATCCTGTCCCCATGGCTGCTGTTTTATGATTTTTTAATAAGTTTAAGCATTTCCTTACTTTATGTAAAATGTATCCGATGTGTGTATTCCAGGTTAGTTTTGGAGTAAGAAATCCCCTAAAAATTTCACCACTTGTTTATATTCAAGTATCACATTATCAATTCTAAACATTGGTAAATCTTCTGTATTACATCCATTATTATACAGCATCGTGTGTGGGTTTTTTTCTGTAGATAGCGTGAGACCATTTTCAGTTATGCATCTATTTAAATTATCCAGATATTTTTGATAGCTTAAAAAAAAAAAAAATTCAAAGACCTTTTTGGTGTATTTATTTCCATGGTGGTATTTCCCCACATACAAATGTCATCTGCATATTGTACAAAGACCACATTTTTAGATACGTGTTTGGAAAGATCATGTTGTAAGATATTAAACAACGCATGTGCTATAACAGACCCTTGTGGTAAGCCCATGGAAGATATTTAGGTTCTGAATATGAGTTCCCAACCCTTACCTGAATAGATCTGTCGCAAAGAAAGCTTAGATGAAATAATAGAAATTACCAGAAAAGCCAATTGTCTTTAACTTCTTTAGTAATCTGGCAATCCACACTAGATCCTAAGCTTTTCTTTTGTCAAAAAACGTGGCAAGAACATTTTTCAAAAATTTCCACAGCAAAACTCAGTCCAAAAGATCTGATCTCCCTAGTGTGTGTGGTCTTTCTTCAGGACTCCACTTTGAACGGTGCCAACAGCAAACGTTTAGGCCGTTCATACGGTTTACTGTTGAAAAAAAGCTGGCCCATAAATAAGGGACATTCCCCAGTCACTGGAGAAGGCCATGTTCCATCAGCAGAGAACAGATTCCATGGTTATACACTGCGAATCAATTATCTGAAAAATACAGAACCACAAGCAGCTAGCATGAAAATGGTGGCAACAATTCAAAATATTGTGACTACATTCCCTAAAACCAGGGTATTAGTCAGCAAAGTCGCCCCAGTCAAAGAACGTAGCCTACAGGTCAAAAGGGAAGTTTTCAATGCCATGACATCTGCCGACTTGTTTGAACAAACGAATGTCTCATTCATTTCGTATGAAAACATGAACATGCAACACAATAATTTCAAAGACCCTATCCACCCAAAAGCCCTAGGCTCCCGTACACTGGCTATCAATATAGGTAGACACGTGAATGCTATGTTTGGGAAAAGCCAAAAAGAAAGCCCAGACGTCAGTTCTATAGGAAGAACTTTTCTACACCAGCTTATTCATTTGACCCCAGCCAGCAATATCAAGGCTACAGAGGACAACTGTCTCCACAGGAAGTTTTGCAATCCCCATGGTGGAGACACCAGAGACAGTTTCCTTTTGTCAATCTGCAGAAAAATCAACCATAATGACTTTTTTCTTCTCAACTGTATCTCGCAATGCACCAGCTGTGCTACAGAAAACGGAACAGACTCTGGAATATTATTGCTCACCATTACAGCAGCTGTTATTGTTATTGCTTTTGCTGTTTGTTTGGTTTTTTTCTGGTTTTTTTGTCCTTTTCTTTTCTCCCACCCCCTCCCTTAATAAAAGGAATAGTGTGATTACTGACCAGAATACTTACTTTAAGCTTGTCAGTTCATTGTTTTTCTGTGGTTAGTACCTCCTCATTGGCAAACAGTTGTACTACTTAAGTTCACGCTCCTTTTTACATTTCGAATTTTCCCTAGTGTACTTTACTTTCTGTACTCCTCGTAAAATGCTTACAACTACATAACCACCATGAAGCTAAGATCATGCAGTGGAATGCAAGATCTATTTCCACCAATCTGGCTTATTTGTTCCACCATATTACTAAGAACGATTACCAAGCTCTAGTTTTGCAATCCTAATAATTATGAAAACAAAATTAAGTTACCCACACTGCCTGGGTATTACTATCCGCCTGGTTATCAACAAGTAGAAGATCGAGAAAAGATCAAGTGCAGCGATTTATGTAAAAGAAGGGCTCGATTATTCTATAGTCTCTTTTCCGATGCTTGATGGTATTCTAGATCTACATTCATATGCTACACGTATCAAGTTTAATGAATGTCTAATTCTAAATATTGTTTCTGTGTACTTACCTAAAGGACCTAACGATGTTAACACAGAGTGGCTTCATAGTCTCCAAGAAAACGAAAAATGGTTAATCGCTGGGGATTGAATGCACATGCACCATTTGTGGATAAAGAATATGGCCTACATATCCGTTACCAGCAACAAATTTGTAGAAAACGTAGTTGATTCTTGTTTATGCTTACTGAATGACGGCAGCGTCACTAGGATTCCCGATATTTCAAGTCACAGAGCGTCAGCTAGAGATCTAGCTTTTCTGTCACCTCATCTGTATGTTAGCAAGCTTAAGTGGTACGGGCATGTCACACGAACATCTGGACTGGCCAAGACAGTCTTACAGTTACAGGGAACAGTAAGGGGAGGGAGACGAAGAGGCATACAGAGGAAACGATGGGAAGACAGCATCAGAGAGTGGACAGGCCTTGGGTGGGGCGATCTGCTACGGAGGGCGGAGGACCGTGGGGAGTGGAAGAAGCTGGTTGC
>CM060346.1:4928660-4938660 GCA_030674155.1 Stramonita haemastoma
GTTGTTGTTGTTGATGGGAGTATGTTGTTGTTGTTGTTTGATGGGAGTATGTTGTTGTTGTTGTTGATGGGAGTATGTTGTTGTTGATGGGAGTATGTTGTTGTTGTTGTTGATGGGAGTATGTTGCTGTTGTTGATGTTGTGAGAGTATGTTGCTGTTGTTGTTGTTGTTGATGGGGTATGCTGCTGTTGTTGTTGTCGTTGTTATCATGGCTGTTGTTGTTGGTGGTGGTGGGGTTGTAGTCGTGGTTGTTGATGGGAGTATGCTGTTGTTGCACAGTTTATAATCAGAGTTTTAAATGTGACGAGGTGACAGCCCCGATCATTATGGCCCGTGTGGTCGGCGGGGCTGTAAACACCATGACTGGATTGGATTGGATTGGATTGGATTGGATTGTCATGGCCCGTGTTGTTGTTGTCGTGGTTGTTGATGGGAATATAATTGTTGTTGTTGTCGTGGTTGTTGATGGGAGTATGTTGTTGTTGTCGTGGTTGTTGATGGGAATATAATTGTTGTTGTTGTCGTGGTTGTTGATGGGAGTATGTTGTTATTGTCGTGGTTGTTGATGGGAATATAATTGTTGTTGTTGTCGTGGTTGTTGATGGGAGTATGTTGTTGTTGTCGTGGTTGTTGATGGGAGTATGTTGTTGTTGTCGTGGTTGTTGATGGGAATATAATTGTTGTTGTTGTCGTGGTTGTTGATGGGAGTATGTTGTTGTTGTCGTGGTTGTTGATGGGAGTATGTTGTTGTTGTCGTGGTTGTTGATGGGAATATAATTGTTGTTGTTGTCGTGGTTGTTGATGGGAATATGATTGTTGTTGTTGTGGTGGTGGTTGTTGATGGGAGTATGTTGTTGTTGTCGTTGTTGTTGATGGGAATATAATTGTTGTTGTTGTGGTTGTTGATGGGAGTATGTTGTTGTTGTCGTGGTTGCTTATGGAGTATGTTGTTGTTGTTGTCGTGGTTGTTGATGGGAATACAATTATTGTTGTTGTCGTGGTTGGTGATGGGAATATAATTGTTGTTGTTGTCGTGGTTGTTGATGGGAATATAATTGTTGTTGTTGTGGTGGTGGTTGTTGATGGGAGTATGTTGTTGTTGTCGTTGTTGTTGATGGGAATATAATTGTTGTTGTTGTCGTTGTGGTTGTTGATGGGAGTATGTTGTTGTTGTCGTGGTTGCTTATGGAGTATGTTGTTGTTGTTGTCGTGGTTGTTGATGGGAATATAATTATTGTTGTTGTCGTGGTTGTTGATGGGAATATGATTGTTGTTGTCGTGGTTGTTGATGGGAATATAATTGTTGTTGTTGTCGTGGTTGTTGATGGGAATATAATTGTTGTTGTTGTCGTGGTTGTTGATGGGAGTATGTTGTTGTTGTCGTGGTTGTTGATGGACATATAATTGTTGTTGTTGTCGTGGTTTTTGATGGGAATATAATTGTTGTTGTTGTCGTGGTTGTTGATGGGAATATAATTGTTGTTGTTGTCGTGGTTGTTGATGGGAATATAATTGTTGTTGTTGTTGTTGGCCAATTGGGAGTATGTTGTTATTGTTATTGTTGTTATTATCAGTGCCGTTGTCATTGTTCTGGTTGTTGATGGGAGTATGTCGTTGTTGTTGTCGTGGTTGTTGATGGGAGTAGGTTGTTGTTTTTGTTGTTGTTGGCCAAGAACATTGCGCTCGCAATTTGACGACCCGGGTTCGATTCCCGTCAGCTTTCCTTCTTTCACGTTTGGATTACTGTAACTCTCTGTGGTTTAAATAGATTTTATTCAGAATTTGGAACAAACATTGAAAACAACAGCATTTTGGAGTCATAGCAACAGGAAGCTTGTAGGTTATAATGTGCTCAATTTAACAATGAAAATTAACATGAAAACGACGTCCGTTGAGCTGCAATGTGCAAGCCAACAACAAAAACAAAACAAAAATCATCAATTGCAATCTTTTGCTAGAAAAAGGAAAAGTGACTCAAAGAAATATATCTATTTGTAGATAAAACACACAAAAGTAGTGAAAATATAATTTATTACAAAAACAACAAACAACAACAACAGCAACAACAAAAACCGGAGAAGGAGAGGGAGAGTGAGAGGCCAACTCGGGAAAATACCATCCTCAAGATCCAAAATACTGTAAGTCAGTTATGATGATATCAGTTTATGATCTACATGAACAATGATGATTATCGAATAAACCGTGTACTATATCAGATTTCATTCACTGAAGACCACACGAGCGGACATCGACGTAGCTCATCGGACAGGGGGGAGGGGGCAGAGTGGAAAACCTCGGCTGGTCATTCTCCGCTTCGTTTCCAGATGTCAGCGGGGCATGGTTTTGGCTGACCGCCGTAAGCTTAAAGGAACTGGCATAACTGTCTCCGAAGACTTAGTTTTTAAAAAGTTAGTCTGTCCCGAGCCTAAGGCTCATCAGGCCGGTGCTTATCCCGGTTTCTGTGGCGTTAGGCGACTGAGAGTCATGGACTCCCCCCTGGATAGGACGCCAGTCTATCGCAGGGTTAACCCCCAACACAAGGTTGGTACCCCTTTTACACCTGGGTGGGGTGAGAAAATAGCCGTAAAGTGCCTTTTCCAAGGGCACAACGCCATAGCCGAAAGCTGGGATCGAACCCGCAACCTTTAGATTACGAGTCCAACGCCCTAACCACTAGACTACAGCGGCGGTTCCTCCGAAGACTTAACTGTGTTAAACTACCAGTTCCTTAAGAAAGCTATGGACCATTCGGCCACATTAGCTGCTTGGTCTTCACACGGTAAGATCATTGCAAAACTTAAAAAGGGAAAAGTTCGCCAGCTTGATGTGGACTCTGAAGAAGAGATGCAGTGCTGAGGAGAGAAATGACATAGATTGGTGCCTGCTGCAGAAACTTGTTCTCTTTCTTCCCTTTCGGGTTTATTTTTGGTTTGGTTTGTTTTTTTTAAATTTTTTCCTTAGCTTGTTTGACTGTCACATAGAACCCAGTAATCATAATCCTCTGCCCCCCCCCCCCCCCCCCTCCCCTTTTTTTTTCTTTTTTTTTTCCTCCACGAAAACGTGTATGTGTGTGAATATATGTATGTGTATGTGGTTGTGAGTGTGTGTGTATGTGTGGGTATATAATGTTTATGCGTATGTGTGTATGCATGTATATATGTATGTACAGATATGCGTGGGGGGGGGGGGGGGGTATGCACATGTAACTGTACATGCATACACAGGCTTCTGAACTTCGCAGTCTTGTTTACAATGTCTCTCTGCTCGTTGACTTGGACAGATAGGAATGTTTTTTAGTTTTTCTTTTTTAAATAGAAATTGAACACGTTTGAGTTTGAAGAAAAACTTTAATGGTCCTCCCCTTTAGCACAAGATTTAAGATTTAATATTTAGTCCATTTTTGGCCCTTCAAGAGGCATGGGGATTTCGGTGGACAAAATCCACTGTGACATACATGGTTAGCATTGACAGAAGGGTTTAGGTGCAGTCAGCCCTCTCACCAGTCGTACCACTCCGCTCCCGCTATGAATTTGTTCAGCTGACGAAGTACTTTTGTCAGAAGAGAACAATTGGAAATGCACGCAGATGCACACATATTATGGAAGGGTGCATGCAGTCATGCTATGCTTGCGTGAGCACCGGTGCATTTGCGAACATACACTGTGCCCCAGCGCACACTAAGCGAAAACATTTGCCACCTGACTGTTGTGCAGCCATTTCTGCAGATGTCATGATGGTTACAGTGTACTGGGTATAAGTTTATTGCTGTATCTTGTCCTACCTGCAGCTCCCCTGCAGATGTCATGATGGTTACAGTGTACTGGGTATAAGTTTATTGCTGTATCTTGTCCTACCTGCAGCTCCCCTGCAGATGTCATGATGGTTACAGTGTACTGGGTATAAGTTTATTGCTGTATCTTGTCCTACCTGCAACTCCCCTGCAGATGTCATGATGGTTACAGTGTACTGGGTATAAGTTTATTGCTGTATCTTGTCCTACCTACAACTCCCCTGCAGATGTCATGATGGTTACAGTGTACTGGGTATAAGTTTATTGCTGTATCTTGTCCTACCTGCAACTCCCCTGTAGATGTCATGATGGTTACAGTGTACTGGGTATAAGTTTATTGCTGTATCTTGTCCTACCTACAACTCCCCTGTAGATGTCATGAATGGTACAGTGTACTGGGTATAAGTTTTTTTGCTGTATCTTGTCCTACCTGCAACTCCCCTGTAGATGTCATGATGGTTACAGTGTACTGGGTATAAGTTTATTGCTGTATCTTGTCCTACCTACAACTCCCCTGTGGGGATGCCGGGGGCTCTTTCAGTGTGAATTTTTCTTCTGGCAACCGAGTGGTGAGACTTAGACACCGGGATAGGCATGGGATGTCCATTCTGCGGTGGTGTTTGCCCATATAGCACCCTTTATGTACTCTTTGTGCTTTGTACTTTACATGTTTGTTTTCCTTTTTAACGGTGTTTTCCTCTTTGTTTGTAATCTGGGGATGATAGCTAAAGCGGAATGGCTGGCGTCCTCAACACAGTCTGGCTTGTTTGCCTTTTGGAATGTGGTGGTTTGGCATTGTGTCATCTGATGCCGTTGCTTTTTTCAGATGGACGGTGTTGGATGTTAAAAAGTGTTGTGAAGTGCTGGTTTTGAACCTGGGTTTGAAAGTTGCTGGAGCTGCTGAGGCTGAGTGGGGTGACAGACAGCCCTGATGTGGCTTTCGTGGTTGGTAGGCTATAAACAATATTATGGTTATGGTCGTACTTGAAAGGGTTATATTGTCGTTTTCAATATTGTTTACGTAATACTTACTAGTATTTCTATCTCCTATTTCTGTTTTTTTTTTTGGGGTTGTCCTTTTTCTGATTTGAATGCGAAATGGTGTTTATTAATCTCAATTATATGTGATTATAGGAGCAAAGTTTAACTCGATAAGGGATTGCCTTAGTTATGGGCAGGGCTGTAAATAGTATTGATTGAAATGAGAATATTGCTGGTGAATGCGAAATGGTGTTTATTAATCTCAATTATATGTGATTATAGGAGCAAAGTTTAACTCGATAAGGGATTGCCTTAGTTATGGGCACGGCTGTAAATAGTGTTGATTGAAATGAGAATATATTGCTTGTGTAAAGTGTATGTGTGTGTGTCCGTGTAAGTGTGCGTGTACTTGTGTATATGTGTGTGTTGCGCGCGTGCGTATGTGTGTGTGTGTGTGTGCGCGCGCGTGTGTGTATGTGTGTGTGTGTGTGCGTGTGTGTGTGTGTGCGTGCGTGCGTGTGTGTGTGTGTGTGTGTGTGTGTGGTGTGTGTGTGGTGTGTGTGTGTGTGTGTGTGTGTGTGCGTGTGTGGTGTGTGTATGCGTGTGTGTGTGTGCGTGCGTGCGTGCGTGCGTGTGTGTGTGTGTGTGTGTGTGTGTGTGTGTGTGTGTGTGTGTGTGTGTGTGTGTGTGTGATGGTAAAACTGGGGATACTGGACTGGGCACAGGGCCCGATGCTGTGATGAGACTTATCCAGGTGGCATTCTCTGTGGGTTTCAGCCTGTCATCTTTCTATGTTTGCTGTCCTGTTTTCTTTTTTGTGGTTGTTGTATAGAGACGAGGAATTGGTCAAGATGGCTGACGCCTCCGGTACAGTATGTTTTTGGTTTTGCTCTGGGGGATGAGTGAGTTGAATGTTGAACTGACACACTTTTGAAAGTCCTTTCTTTAAGGGCAGCGATTCATATTTTGAGGGAATGGATGCCTGTTGGATATTGGAATCAGGACGAAAATTGGTGTGGGTTTTTTATGCTTTTCCCCAATTTGACATATTATACTTTTTTGAATTATTTCATCATTATGTTTTGCCAATTTAAAGGGAAGGAAGGGAAAGACTAGGGTGTATTACCACCTGCATCGGCTGCATGAACGTAGATGAACGCACTGATGGGTGTGTGCCTGTGTGCGAGTAGGAATACACTGACACAAACAGAAAGAAATGAAAAGAAAAGAAATATATACACTAGGGCAAATACGCTTTTCACAAAAATTTAGGCCGAATGTTAACAAGCATTCTTTGAAGAAAAGGTGTTCGCGCCGTAATGATAGAAAGAGACTTGACTCTTCCTGACTGTTAGTATGGTTCGCAGCAACCCTGCTTTTGCGGTCCCCCCCTATTTTCCCCCCTCTCTCTTCTTGGGAGCATGACATGGACATGTCCCATGTTCCTGGCCCGATAGTCAACCACAAGTACTTCACTGGTTATTGTTTGGTTTTTGTTGTTTCGTTTTGATTTTTTTTTTTTTGGGGGGGGGGGGGGCTTTGTTTTTTTTGTGTGTGTTTTTTAAAAATCTGTTTTATAGTTTGTGTTGGGATTTTTTTTTCTCTCTCTTTTTCATCTATTGTTAGTCTTTTTTCTGAACTTATAAGGACATTTTTATACAAGGGTGTTTGTGTACACGTTTGGATTCTGTACATGGAGGTAAAAACTCACAGAAGTGGAGTATATTTTGCTATGAAGAAAGGTGGGCACATAGCATTAGTAAACAAGCAGAAAAGACTATGTTAAACTCGTATGACAAGCGTGGCTGATATAATTATCTCATCCTTGAACTGCCAAGGCCTAGGAAACTTTCATAAACGTAAACATGTTTTCCAATTTCTAAGACAAAAACAACACTCAATATATTTACTGCAAGATACTCACTTCACACAAAAAACAGAACGTCAGATTAGTGCTGAATGGGGATATAAATGTATTTTTGCATGTAATAACTCTAGATCACGAGGTGTAGCCATTCTCCTTAATAACAATTTTGAATTTAAAATTAGGAAAATAATTAAAGATTATCAGGGAAATTACATTATCTTAGTATTAAATACTATGGGAATAGAGTTAGTGTTGGTAAATGTATATGGACCAAGAGATGAACCAGTCTTTTTTCAAAATATACAAGCCAAGATAGAAGAACTTACAATTCCTAACATAATAATAGCAGGGGACTGGAACCTGGTTCTAAATCCAAACCTTGATTATTACAGTTATAAACATATCAATAATTTAAATCACAAGAAACGGTTTTGGGAATGATGTCCAAACTTGAATTGGTCGATATTTGGAGAATGCTAAACCAGGAAATAACTAGGTACACATGGAGAAGACCAACCCCATTGCAGCAAAGCCGACTGGATTTTTTTCTAGTATCTGACACTCTTATTAATAAAGTAAAAGATACAGACATCCTGTTTGGATATAGGAGCGATCATTCAGTTACAAAGTTGGATATTGCTATCAAAAAACAAGAAAAGAAAAAAGGCTTCTGGAAATTTAACTCCTCCTTACCCAAAGACAAAGACTATGTTAAACAAGTTAATCATACGATCGAAAGAGTAAAGAGGCAGTACGCACTACTTCCCTATGATCGAGAGGCCGTAGACGAAATACCTAATGACCAAATTCAATTATCAGTTTCAGATCAACTTTTTTTGGGGGGGAAATAAGAGCAGACACAATATCATACGCTATCAGGAAAAATAAAGACAGGAATATTAACGAAGTACAGCTGGAAAACGACATTCAAAATTTAGAACAAAAATTGAACTTAAATGAAGAAGATATGAAAGTCATCGTGGAGAAAAAAGAAGAACTCAGTAGACTTAGAAAAACCAAAATAGATGGTATTCTCCTAAGATCTAGGGCGAGGTGGGCTGCTCAGGGAGAAAAGGTAACAAAATATTTCTGCTCCTTGGAGAAAAGAAATTTTGTAAGCAAACAAATGTTGAAATTAAAAACAGATCAAGAATCTGTCTTAACTGACTCGGGGGATATTTTAGAAGAAACCAAAACATATTATAAGAAACTGTACACTAAAAGATCAATAGATGACTGTAATTTAGACAGTTTTAAAAACAACTTGCCCAAACTCAGTAAAGAAGAGTCAGAACAGCTTGAAGGACTAATTACCCTAAAAGAGGCATCTGAGGTTTTAAAAAAGATGGGACAATGATAAAAGCCCAGGAACGGATGGTATAACAGTAAACTTTTCAAATTCTTTTGAAGCAGCTAGGTCAGTTTGTAGTTAGATCTTTAAAATTTTACCCAAGGGGAAAATCCTACCGGGAATTTTGGAAACCCCCAAAGGAGGAGGTAAAACCCGGAGCTTAAAGAAAAAACCACATTTCTTTTTTATGAATCCCCAAATTTTTGGGAAAAATGGCATTGTGTGGAATGATCCCATTTATTTAAAGGTTGCAAATTAAAATTATATTGGATAAAAAAAGTATGTTAATTATGGGTAAATTACGTAATTCTTGATTTAAGGGTTGGGTTCCCCGTGTGGCTTTATGATTTTCAAATTTTTTTTGGCAACAAAAACAAAAGATCAACCCTTACAAAAGAAACTCAATTTAAAAAGGACAAAAGGTACATCAAATTTTTTTTAAACAGATTGCCCTCAAATTAATTTTCTTTTTAGGGACCAAAATAACTTTTAAAATTGGAAAATAAAGAAATTGGGGAAAAATACAGTACATTTTTTCCCATGTCAAAAAGGTTCTGAACTTTCTACCTAAGTTAATTAATGTATAATGTTTTCCAAAAATCAACCCTTGTTTGTAGGTTCATTTTTAAGAAAAAAAATGAATGTATGGGGGAAAAAAAGGAAACCCCCTTTTCCCCAGTCAAAAAAACCAAAAAATTCAACCTTATCTTTTGGCCTATTCGCTCCTGACGAAATAATACAAAGAGAAACTTCAGAATTCTATTAAAACAAAGAATTTAGCCGTTTAAAAATGGGTTTTAAAACTTCTTACTCTTTTCACATGTGAAAGGATTGTTCCAAACCCTTCTACAAAGAATAAACCCGTTAAAACAACAATAAAAACAACAAAAACAGAAAAATTTTTGCAAAAATTAAATGGGGGCTGGGGTTCACCACGTAAAAAGCCCAGCCCAAAAAACATGTAAGAATTTTTAAAAGAATGGGGGAAAAAAAAGTTTCTTTTGGTTCGATATTAACCTCACCTAGGAGTATGGTACATTTGTGAAGGGTAAAAGTTTTAAAGAAGGTTTTCTATAAAAGGAAAATGACCTTAAACAAAAAAAGGGATAACAATTTTAAACAAAAATTAAACCATAGACATTTAAAAATTGGGAGGAATTTTCTTGTAAAACATTATACAAAATGGGATAAACAAGGATTGTCCAAAAATTAGGAATGGAATTTTTCCAATATTGATTTAAAAAATAGTAATATTCCAAAAAAAGTTATAATATAGAATATTTGAAAAAGAAAAAGATTAAAATAAAATAGAAGGTAAAAAGGGGCTGTTTTTTCAATTTTTTAAAAAATTGGTTTTTGTCCGTTGGATTAATGGAAATTTTTCTCAAATTTTGGGTTTGGGGGGAAAAAAATTACCGTCCCTTAAAAAATAAACAATGTTCAGTCAAAAAGGAAATTTGGGACAATGGTGTTTTTGTTAAAAGAGGTATGGACCCCTACATTATTTTTTTGTCATTCCGAAAAATTTTTAAAATTAGGGATGAAATTTAAGGATTTAAAAAAGAGAACACTTTTTAAAGTAATGTCATTCATTGTACACAAATTAAAACCTAAAGGGGGAATAAATTCTATTTAAAAGGTATTCCCAAAACTAAAATTTGAATTCTGTTTGGTTTATAAATTAAATTTTGAAAAAAATAAATTTGGCTTAAAAAAAAAACCTCCCTGTTTCTTGCAGGAAAGAAAATAAGGGAACCAAAAGAAAAATTTAGCTTTGGTTCTCAAAAAAAACTTTCTGCGACTGAAATTTTAAAACAAATTTTAAAGGAAAACTTTTCAGAAAAAAAAAAAAAAGGTTCAAGAATGTACGGGTAGGAAGGGAGTGGGATTTATAAATCATTTTTTTAATAAAAAAATGGTGTATTTTATTATTCTTGGTTAAACCTGAGGCCTGCCCTTTGAAAAACCTTTTTTAAAAAATTTTTTTGTTCTTATTTTTTGTTTTTGATTT
>CM060346.1:4943660-4953660 GCA_030674155.1 Stramonita haemastoma
TGTCTGGAGTTTGTGGGTGTTGGTCTTTGTTACCCGCCAGGTTTTTGAGCCATACAGTAGGACCGACTTGACATTGGTGTTGAATATCTGGATCTTGTTGTGGAGTGAGAGGGCTGTTGATCTCCAGATTGGGCGAAGGGTGTTGAAGGCATGACGGGCTTTATTTATTCGGCACTTGATGTCTTCGTCCGTTCCCCCATCTTTACTAACGACACTGCCCAGGTAGGTGAATTTGTCGACTTCTTTGATGTTTTCTTGGTGTAGTTGCACTGGGTCTTGTTTCTTGTTGTTCACCCTCATGACCTCCGTCTTCCTGATGTTGATTTGGAGGCCTGTCTTTTCGGCTTCCTCCGCAACATGACATAGCTTCTCTTGTGCATCTTGGTGCCTGTGTGAGAGAAGGCTGATGTCGTCTGCGAAGTCCAGGTCTTCCAGCTGCCTTGTGATGGTCCACTGTATGCCAGTTCTCCTGCCTGCTGTGGCCTGTCACATTATCCAGTCTACCACCAACAGGAAGATGGTTGGTGACAACAGACAGCCCTGACAAACCCCGGTTTGTACGCAGAAGGGTTCCATCAATTTACCATCATGGATGACTTGGCAAGTGGCATCCTCATAGAGCTGTTGGATGATGGTGACGAACTTTGGTGGGAAGCCATAGTGGTGCATCAGTCTCCAGATGACATCTCTGTTGATGCTGTCAAATGCCTTCTGGAAGTCGACAAAGACTGAATACAAGGGGGTCTGCGACTCTATGGACTGCTCGATGATGATGCGCATTGTGGCGATCTGATCTGTGCATGATCTGTTTGGTTGAAAGCCTGCCTGTTCATCCCTGAGTGTCTTGTCTAGTACCGTCTTCAGTCTTTCTAAGATTATTCTTGTCAGTACTTTCCCTGGTATAGACAGCAGCATGATTCCTCTCCAGTTGTTGCTGGAGACAGGTCCCCTTTCTTTGGTAGCTTCACGAGGTAGCCTTTCTTCCAGTCTTCTGGCACACTCTCTTGCTCCCAGATCTTGTGTAGGAGTGGATACATCATGTCAGTTGAAGTCTGGATGTCTGCCTTCAGTGCTTCAGGGGGTATACCATCAGGACCTGCTGCTTTGCCTGACTTTAAAGACTTTATGGCTTTGGTGATCTCATTTTTGGTGGGGGGGCCGGTGTTGATGCCAAGGATTTCAGTAGGTGGTGGGATATCTGGCGGGACAGATGGTGCTGGTCTGTTGAGTGTTTCTTTGAAGTGCTCTGCCCATCTTGCTCTCTGGTCCTCTTCACTTGGAATGGTATTGCCATTCTTGTCTTTGATGGGGCAATTTGGTTTACTGTTTTTTCCTGAGAGGGTCCTCGTGATCTCATAGAGTCTCTTCATGTTTCTTTGGCCTGCTGCAGTCTCTGCTTCCTGAGTCAGCTTCTCGATGAAATTTCTCTTGTCCTTTCTTGCACTTTTTTTTACTGCATGGTTTTTGTCCCAGTAGCGTGCTTGCAATGTCTGCTTCTCTTCCTGATCTTGTGTTCTGTTGATCTGGTCTTTCAGCTGTTTTCTCTCGGTGATCAGTGCCCATGTTTCTGTTGTCAGCCATTCCTTGTGTTTTCTTGTATTTTTTCCCAAGACTGCTTGGCATGTTGTCTTCCAGGTCTCATGTAGACTGTGCCACTGCTCTTCGATCGTTTCCTCTGGCATCTGGGCAAGCATGCTGAATTTGTTTCTTAGTTCCAGCTTGAATTCCGCTGTTTTCGCTCTGTCTTTAAGGCTTTGCACATTGAATTTATGCGATGGTCTTCCTGCCTTGTCAGTGAAGGCTTTGAGCTTTGTCTTGAGGATGGCTATTACAAGATGGTGGTCTGACGCTGCGTCTGCTCCACGCTTCACCCTGACATCGTGCAGGCTCCTACTCCACTTTCGCTCGATGGTGATGTGGTCGATCTGGTTTTCAGTCTTGCCGTCAGGGGAAGTCCATGTGGTCTTGTGGACTTTCTTGTGGGGAAAGATGGTGCCTCCAATGACCAGGTCATTGAAGGTGCAGAACTCTGCTAAGAGTTCACCATTTTCATTCTGGTCTCCTGTGCCATGTTTGCCCATGATCAGTTCTCTGTTGGTGTTATCTGACCCAACTTTTGCATTCAGGTCTCCCAATAGGATCTTCAAGTCCCTCTTTGGTGTTTTGTCCACTATGGCTTGGACTGGCTCGTAGAAGTTTTCTTTTTCTTCTAAATCAGCAGCATTTGTTGGAGCATAGCATTGGAGGATGGTAACTTTCCTGCCCTTTGAGTTGAATTGGGCAGTGAGGATCCGTGGTGACACTGGTTCCAAGGATAGTAGTGCTCGCATTGCCTCAGGTTTCATCAGCAGCGCTTCTCCATGTGTGTGGGGCTGGCCTTCCTCCTGTCCAGAGCAGATGATGGTATCTCCACTCACTAGTCTTGACCGTCCAGTTCCATTCCATCTAGTCTCGCACAGGCCAAGGATTTTCAGGTTGTATCTATGCATTTCTCTACATACCTGTGCTGTTTTTTCCAGTTTTATATAGGGTTCTGATGTTCCAGGTCCCTATCCTGGTTGTTGACTTGGTTGACAGAAGAGTTGTTGGCGCACTGGCTTCCCGAAGGCTTTCACCAGCTCGTGTCATAGACTCTGCCAGAGAGGACTCTCCCCCAACCAGGTCGCTGTTTAGAGATATTGTTGTGGTTTCTGTAACATACTGATTTTTAAGTGAAAGGGTTGTTAACCCAAAGCACAACCCCCAACCTGGAGGACCAGGGTGCAAATTTAGTCTGGCTCCTACCCCACAGACCTGTTGAGTATGGTTGAACCTGCCGGAGGCCGAACCCCATGCCCCTATAGCTCTGGGGATCAAACAGAACACACAAGCCATCCCACCACGTCAAGGTAACGCACCATCCGGACAGCCTCTGTAGTGTATAAAGATGGTTTTGTTTCTTTCCTGTCCTGGAATATTGATGGTCTTATTACAAAGTTATCAGACCCAGATTTTGTGAGCTATGTTATCTCTTTTGATATGGTCTGCCTTGTTGAAACATTTACTGTCCCTGATTTTGATTTTGATCTACATTTCAGTGACTCTATGGTTATTCACAACCCAGCAGTAAAGCTTTCTAAAATGGGTCGCAGATCAGGAGGGACTGTGTTGTTGATCAAGAAAACATTAAATCAGTTTGCTAACATTATTGAAACAGGTTTAGAAAATATTGTTTGTGTCAAACTAAGCAAAACGCTTTTCTGGTGTGGACAAAGATATTTTGTTTATAGGGATGTACAATCATCCTGTAAACAGTGTGTACTACAGAAATCAAACTTTTGATAATAACCTTGAAATGCTAGAACAGTTCCTACTTACAAGATATGAACTGGTGGAAGATGTGTATTTTGTCATTGCAGGTGACATGAATGCCAGAATTGGAGAGTGGAGTCTGGAAGAAGAAAGTGCAGATGAGATGTTTGTACACAATGATGTTAATTTGTTTGCTAGAAAATCTAAAGACAGTGTTACAAATGGTTTTGGAAAGTCATTGATTGAACTATGTTCCACTTTTCAGTTAACCCCTTTAAATGGATTGTGTGATGGGGACAAAGATGGCCACTTTACTTTCCTTTCTGAATGGGGAAACAGTGTGATTGATTATTTTTTATGCTCTGTTGATCTGTTGTCTTGTGTGAAAGATTTTTGTATTACTAATCATATGGAATCAAACCATTTGCCACTTATATTGCACTTACAATGCATACATGGCAAGCAATTGGGTGAGGAAGCAGAAAATAAGTCTTACCTGAAAGTTAAATGGAATGCTGGAAAATCAGAGCTGTTTCTAGAATTTTTTGCATCAGAAGCCACGAATACTCTGGCAGATGCCACAAATGATATCAACCTAAACATAGAAACTGCTGTTGACAAATTTACAGCCTTACTGCAGAAGGCAGGGCAGTGCATGCAACACACGGTTCATATGGGAACACGTGCAAGGAAAACAAACCACTGCTTTGACTGGGAGTGCTTGCAGAAAAAGCGTGAAGCTGGCAGAGCACTGAACCAGTTCACTGGTACGGAATGTGCCGAGGACCAGAGGACCAAAAGACATACGGAGAAAAAAGGTCCGAGTATCAAAATTGTATAAAGGAAAAGAAAAAGAGTTACCAGAAATCAGTTATAGATACTCTGACTCAAAGTAAAGGGGACAGCAGTACATTTTGGTCAACAATACGAAAAGTTAGGAGAAAGAAGCTTAATCTACCGTCTATTTGATAGATAGATGGAAAACACATTTTGAAAACATTCTCGCTGTGGATCACATTGAGCGTGAAAATAGATATGGAGATACTGAGGAGGAAGAATTTTATGTTTCTGATCTAGATGATGAAATATCTGAAGGGGAAATTCGACAGTGTGTCAGAAGACTTAAAGTGAATAAAGTTTCAGGGCTAGATGATATTCCCAGTGAATTCCTAAAAACTGCAGAGCCATTCATATTGCCTTTTTTGACAAAAATGTTTAACCATATGTATACAGCTGGTTCCTATCCTATAGCTTGGACAGTCAGTCATTGTTCCCTTACTGAGAAAAGGTGATGCTAACAACCCTGAAAACTATAGAGGCATCTCCTTACTCAGTATTGTTAGTAAAGTTTTTACTTTATCCTAAACCAGAGACTGTATAAATGGGCAGAAAAGGAGGGAAAATTAGTGAAGAACAGGCTGGATTTCGCAGGAATTACCTCTACTGTAGACCACATATTTACTCTTGTTACAATGGTTAGGTCATGTTTGTATGATCAGAAGAGAAGTAAACTAGATCTATATGTTGCTTTCATTGATTATCAAAAGGCTTTCGATACAGTAAATCGTGATATGCTTTGGAAAGTGCTAAAAAAAAATCAATGTTTCATCAAAAATGATCGCATGTTGAAAAGTATGTATGGTTGTGTGCAAAGTTGTGTGCGCTGGGGTTCTGAAGTGTCTGATTTTTTTTAATGTCCATTGGGCGTGAAACAGGGCTGTTTGATGTCTCCTTTGCTTTTTTTCATTATTAATCACTGAAGTAGCAGAAGAAGTTTCACAAAAGGGAAAACATGGTTTTCAGTTTTTACCTGACTTACAGGAAATTTTTCTCTTGCTGTTTGCAGATGATGTTGTTTTGTTTTCTCATAGCCCCAGTGGCCTTCAAAACCAACTAAATAACTTGCAAAGAGCATCTGACACTTTAGGATTAACTGTAAATCTTGATAAAACGAATGTTATGGTGTTCAGGAAAGGTGGGCATTTATCCAAATCGGAAAAGTGGCATTTTAAAGGTCAAAATATTGAAGTTGTTAACAGCTACAAGTATCTTGGTTTTACTCTTACAACTAAAGTATCTTTGACACAGCACTGGAAGAGTATGCGAGATGTGCTAAACATAAAGTTTTTGAGATTTTGAAAACGATGTGGGCTTTGGGCAACATCGATATGTTTATGTTTTTTAAGTTGTTTGATGCCCAGGTCAAACCTATGTTGTTATATGCTTCTAAGCTCTGGGGGTTTACAAAATTTCACTGTATAGAATCTGTGCATTTATTTGCTTGCAAACCTTTGTTAAACGTTTACCCCAAAACTCCTAACACAATGATCTATGGGGAAACAGGACGTTATCCTTTGTATATTGATAGCACCATAAGATCTATTGCATACTGGTTTAAACTTCAGAATTATTTTGTCTCTATGCAGATTTCCAAAACAGGCATATTTGATGACTGCAAACAAGATCCCAGAAACCACCGAAAGACAGTTAGATGTAAATAACTGGCCATATTGTATTAAAAGATGTCTTGATATTTTTGGCTTATCTGAAGTGTGGGTAAATGGTGGGGTGGGAAATGAACAAGCTTTTCTAAAAGAATTAAAGCAGCGCATGATTGATTGCTTTCATAAGACTGGCATGCAAAAGTGTCAGAAAGTGACAGATTTGAAACGTATAGGTAATTTAAATCACTGTTACAGCCTGAAAAATATCTTACTGCTATCACCATAGGTAAATTCAGACATGCACTGGTCAAGTTTCGACTTGGAATTGGTGATCTAAACGTGAATAACAGATATAATGATAAATCTAAAAAGTGCCCTTTTTGTGACAAAATTGAAACTGAAATCCATTTTCTATTTGAATGTACAAAGTTTACAGACTTGAGAGAGAAATACCTATCCAAATACTTCACAAATGATAATGAACATTGCCTCCAAACTATTCTGAATAGTGAAGATGTTTACCAGTTGAGACATTTGGGTATGTATATATTTTATGCTCTGAAAGCCAGAGAACTCAGTTTAGTACAATCAGTGTACAAAAAAGTTGATGTAGTCTATGTCTTTTTGGAATTTAACTCATGACAATGCCAAAATTCTTTTGTTTGTTTATTGTTTTGCTTTTAGTTTCTTCTGTTAAAATGTGTACCCCCTTGTATACAGGCCGGTGGCTTTACAATTAAAATCGAGTTTCCGAGTTTCTCTCTCTCTCTCTCCCTCGCTCTCTGATTTCGGGAGAAAGTCCGTTCACTTCTGACGCTCTAAGACAACTTCTCTACCTTGTGGATCCGAACTCCTTTTCCGCAAGACTAGCACCCAGACCTTTGCTCAAGGAAATTTTAAGTAAAAATTTCCCCCGTTGGGATGCTAGGGGCCTGACAGTATAAACGGCATTCCCACTTTCAGGAAATGTGGTGCTAAAAATTCCCTCTTTTCTATCCCCCTCTTTCTATCCACCTTGTTCCTGTTCTTCCCGTCACCTCCTTGTCGTGTTCTGCTTTCTTGGTCCATTCTCCTGCCATTTTTCCCCCAAGAAAGACTTGGAAAACAGGAATTTTCTTACAGGCCAAAGTTGGATGTGCTGGGCCTGACTTGTCAGGCGCTTAATGGCGACGCAACGTCTGTTTGTTCATATGACAGACATCAGTAATTGCTGTGTTATAGTGTGCACTTTAGACACTATAACTAGACACTAGGTTAGACTACAACCCTCTCCTCCCCCCCCCCCCCTCCTCCTTCCCCTTCTCTTCTAAGAGTGTTACAGGGGCTGGCATAGGTCTATGTGTACTCGACTTACTTTTCTTTGTTAGCGCTTTTCTTTGTTAGCGCGAGAGTTGGAATTAGAGAGGGAGAGTGAGTCGTGGCTTCCCACTTGAGACAAGCTGGCGACAATTAACAGGTTGGCCCTGCTAGTCTATTGCTCAACAAGCTTGTTGTTGTGGTCAACTTTTGCTGACTTGGTTCTTTTCAAATTTCCAGTTTAAATTGATTGGGCTAAGCCCAAGTCACCTGGTACCCCCCTGGACATGCTTAGTTCAAATCTATTGGCTGAGGACAGAAATAGTTGGGAAGAAGTAAGGGAAGCGGACAGTCGCTCAGCCATTCCCTGCAACAACCTGAAGACGGCAAGATGTCCGCATACTGTCGGAGCCCTAACAATGTGACAGGCTAGTGCAGTAGCTGCTTTTCTGGTTGAGCTGTAAGTGAAACATTTTCTTTTATTGTAGTTCAGTTTATCAGGGTGATAGTCGATTCGATAAACAAATTCGATCACCTATATTAACTGAATTTAATGATGGATTTGGTTCAGTGAGTGTGTAATGTTTGACACACGGAAGTTGGTTGAGAATCGTAAGACTTTTATTATTTAATTGTGAGAGCTTGGGTTTATTTTAGGATTGATTGGATGTTTATCGATTTGGTTTCGTGTTATTCCGAGACGAAGTTTATAAATCGCAGTGATCGCAGATAAATTAATGGGGACTAGTACAAAGTTATTGTGTTAAACTATTATGGTATAGTTTAATTGGAATAGACAACGTTGAGTTGGAAACTGTGGAGGTTGTCTGAAAGTAAGGACTAGCTTAGTCCTTGTGATACTTGTTTTATTATTGTACTAGGGGGCCTCAGCAACAATGTGTGATTATGATCAGTCATATGCACATACAGCTGCTAATTTTGTATGTGATTTTTGTGACGCTAGATTATGCCTGCTCAATCTCTTCCTTACCCTCTCTCTCTCTCTCTCTCTCTCTCTCTCTCTCTCTCTCTCTTCTCTCTCTCTCTCTCTCTCTCTCTCTTGGTATCAATGGTAAGATCTTAAAATAGCAGCTCCAGTTATCTCAGAAACATTGACCTATGTATTCAATCTATTTATAGCAAAAAATCGTTTCCCAAAAGCTTTCAAAGTTGCCAAAGTTTTGCCACTCCATAAAGCTGGTGATCGTTCTAATCCTGCAAATTATCGACCTATTTCTATATTATCTAACTTATCTAAACCTTTAGAAAATCACATTAGACAGCACATTCTTAGCCACTTCAATAAGCATGACCTATTTCATCCCAATCAATCTGGATTTCGAAAAAACCATTCGTGTCACACTGCACTAACGAACTTAGTTGACAAATGGCTAACCAACATAAATAACAATTTAATTACTGGTGTCCTGTTTGTTGATTTTTCAAAAGCATTTGATTTGATTGATCACAAGCTTCTTCTAAGAAAACTGAAACTGTATGGTCTTTCAGATAATACAATAGAACTCATGTCATCGTTTTTAGACAAACGTAAACAACTTGTTTTAATTGAGGAATCTAAATCTTCTATTTTGCCCATTTTGTTCGGTGTTCCTCAGGGTTCCATCTTGGGACCCATACTATTCTCAATATATATTAATGATTTACCCCTCTGTTTAAAAGCTAACTGTGAAATGTTTGCAGATGACACAACATTACATACTAGCCACACTAAATTAGATGACGTGATTTCTACCTTACAGACTAATATAGAACAACTGATAAAATGGTCTGATTCAAATCACATGAGCATCCACCCTCATAAGAGTAAACATATGATTATAACTACCAGACAAAAACGGCAGAACCTTCCTAAAATACGTAGTTCATTGGACATCAGTGGTAATGTAGTTCAAGAAGTTAATTTTCATAAAGTTCTAGGATTAGTAATTGATAACAATCTGTCATGGTCTGAACATGTAAGAATGGTGTGTAAAATCATATCAAAAAAGATTTATCAGCTAATGAAGATAAAACATTTCCTAAATTCACACTCTCGTAAACTGTTTTATCATGCTTTTATTGAGCCACACATAAATTATGTATCCACAGTTTGGGATACGGCGAGCGAAAACACTTTAAAACCATTGGCAAGTATGTACAGACGTGCTCTTAAAGTACTTCTACTAAAATCATCATCATTGTCATGTAATGATTACATCTCGCTTGATATTCTCCCTCTGAAATGGAAGTTAAGATACAATAAGGCAATTTTTATGTTCAAAATTATGTCTGGCTCTGCTCCACCTTCATTGATAAACAAGTTTAAGATAAATGAGTGTCGCTATTTTCACAAAATAATGTTACCACTGCCCACAATTGATCTGTTCAAATCTAGCCTTACTTACTCTGGTGGTTTATTATGGAATGATGTTTCATCCTCAGTAAATGTCAATACTAGTTTATATACTTTTAAAAACAAGTATCATTCGATCCTTATGAATGAATATACAGGCACATTCACATGATATCTTCTCTTGTCTGGCATTGCATTTTATTTTCCTCTGTGCTCATCTCTCTCTCTCTCTCTCTCTCTCTCCCTCTCTCTCTCTCTCTCTCTCTCTCTCTCTCTCTCTCTATTTATTTATTATTTTATTATTATTATTTTTATTTTTATTTATTTTTATTTTTTATTTTTATTATTATTTTTTTTTTTTTTTTTTTTTTTTAGAAAATCTCCTTTTTGACATACATTTCTATGATGTTACAACGATTTTTTAATTTTTTTTTCTCCTTTTTTTTTTTTTTCATAAATTTGCAGTCGATTTGTTTTCATTGTTATGATTTTCTTTGATTGAGGGCTGGATGTAAAAAAGCCATAATGTGTGCTTATTCTTATCCCTTAATAAAAGTGTTTCAAGTGTTTCTCTCTCTCTCTCTCTCTCTCTCTCTCTCTCTCTCTTCTTGTGCTA
>CM060346.1:4966160-4968660 GCA_030674155.1 Stramonita haemastoma
CAAATATCTATACCTTAGTGAGAAAATTCAGAGAAAGAAACAGAGCACTGCAAGATAGTTACTGAGTTTATTTTCAGAAAACCATAGACAAATATAAAGAATTTTTCACCTGTCTACCTCGTGGCACATTATCTATCTGTAGTGAATGACGTCATTATTTATGACGATTTTTGGTCCCCCTAGAAAGTCGTCAGCATTGAGAATGATAGGCAGTTGTCTTGTGGGTTTGACCACAATATTGAGATATTTCAATAATCTGTAGGGTGAGGTCAACTGTTGCAACACCCCCTTCAGTCCAGACTGGTAGATCACAGTGACACCTGTCTACATCCATGGGCAGATCACAGTGACACCTGTCTACATCCATGGGTAGATCACAGTGACACCTGTCTACATCCATGGGTAGATCACAGTGACACCTGTCTACATCCATGGGTAGATCACAGTGACACCTGTCTACATCCATGGGTAGATCACAGTGACACCTGTCTACATCCATGGGTAGATCACAGTGACACCTGTCTACATCCATGGGTAGATCACAGTGACACCTGTCTACATCCATGGGTAGATCACAGTGACACCTGTCTACATCCATGGGTAGATCACAGTGAACACTGTCTGGCACTCTGTCAAAGTGGTTCCTGTGTGTGTGTGTGTAACACAGTGTCACCTGTCTAATCCATGGGCTGGCACAGACACGTGTCTTCTGGTAGATCACAGTGACACCAGCTACATCCTGGGTAGATCCAGGTGGCACTGTTGGAGAACATGGAAAGGGTAGGAGAGTGAACAAGTGTCAACATGGAGAGACGTGAGGATGTAGGACATGGCAGAGAGGGAGGATGAAACCAGTGGACAGTGAGACGACTGCGTAGACATGGAGAGGGAGAAGAACATGGAGAGGGAGGAGGAGAGGCATGGAGAGACTGGAGAGAGGGAGGAGAGAACATGGAGAGAGGGAGGAGAGAACATGGGAGAGGGAGGAGAGAAGCATGGAGAGAGGAGCAGGAGAGAGGGAGGAGAGAACATGGAGAGAGGGAGGAGAGAGGGAGGAGGAGAAACATGGAGAGAGGGAGGAGAGAACATGGAGAGAAGAGGAGGAGGAGAGAACATGGAGAGAGGGAGGAGAGAACATGAGGGGAGGGAGAACATGGAGGAGGGAGGAGAGAACATGGAGAGAGGGAGAGAGAAGAGAGGAGTGGCAGAGAGAGGGAGGAGAGAACATGGAGAGAGGGAGGAGAGAACATGGAGAGAGGGAGGAGAGAACATGGAGAGAGGGAGGAGGAGAACATGGAGAGAGGGAGGAGGAGAACATGGAGAGAGGGAGGAGAGAACATGGAGAGAGGAGGAGAGAGGAGGAGAGGAGAAGAACATGGAGAGAGGGGAGGAGAGAACATGGAGAGAGGGAGGAGAGAGGAGAGAGGAGAGGGAGGAGAGACATGGAGAGAGGGAGGAGAGAACATGGGAGGAAGAGGAGAGAGGGAGGAGAGAACATGGAGAGAGGGAGGAGAGAAACATGGAGAGAGGGAGGAGGAATGGAGAAGGGAGGGAGGGAGAGAGAACATGGAGAGAGGGAGGAGAGAACATGGAGAGAGGGAGGAGAGACATGGAGAGAGGAGGAGAACATGGAGAGAGGGAGGAGAGAACATGGAGAGAGGGAGTAGAGGGGGAGGAGAGAACATGGAGAGAGGGAGGAGAGAACATGGAGAGAGGGAGGAGAGAGGGAGGAGAGAACATGGAGAGAGGGAGGAGAGGGAGGAGAGAACATGGAGAGAGGGAGGAGAGAACATGGAGAGAGGGAGGAGAAACATGGAGAGAGGGCGGAGAGAACATGGAGAAAGGGCGGAGAGAACATGGAGAAAGGGCGCTTGGTCACCTGTGCCAATGCAGACAGTTCACAGGTGGCGGCTCACTGTTTTTCTTTGCACATGGACCTCACGTCATTCTCCACCCCAGCTGGGGCCCCCTTCTAGTATTTCTGGTAAACACAACAGAGGGTTCTCTTTCATTTCCTTACAAATGCTCCTGCCGCCACTGTCCTTTGGTCTCCTCTGTCTGGTCCATTACTTTCGCCAAGGCCGGAAAAAAGCAGTTACCATCCCGGACAGGGCTAGTTCCGGAATTTCTTAGTCAGCCGCCTACATGTGAATTTTGCTGCCCACGCTGTCACGGTCTCTCTCCCTCCTCTCTCTCTCTCTCTCTCTCTCTCTCTCTTCTCTCTCTCTCTCTCCTCTCTCCTCTCCCTCTCTCCTCTCTCTCTCTCTCTGCTCTGTCTCTCTTCTCTCTGTCTCTCTGTCCTTCTTCCCGTCTCTCTCTTCTCTTCTCTCTCTCTCTCTCTCTCTCCCTCTCTCTCTGCTCTCTCTCTCTCCTCTCTCTCTCTCTTCTCTCTCTCTTCTCTCTCTCTCTCTCTCTCTCTCTCTCTCTCTCTCTCTCTCTTCTCTCTTCTCTCTCTCTCTCTCTCTCTCTCTCTCTCTCTCTCTCTCTCTCTCTCTCTCTC
>CM060346.1:4978660-4987440 GCA_030674155.1 Stramonita haemastoma
AGATTCATTATCATTTAAGGGGGTGGAGGTGATTTGTGTTGTTCTTTCTTTCTTTCTTTGTTCGTTTTAGGTCTTGTATCATATGCAGACAGTCAAAGGTGCACGCACACACACTAACACACACACTAACACACACACCACTCACACTCTCACACACACCACACACACACACACACACACACACCACACACACACACACACACACACACACACAACAACACACACACACACACACACACACACACCACACACACACACACTAACTACACACACACACATACACACAGAGCATGAACGCACACATATACACGCATACAACACACGCACACGCACACACACGTACATCAACGCACAACATACACTACAAACACCACACACACTACACACTAACACACACACTACACCACACACACACAACACCAACACACACCACACACACACACACCACACACCACACATCCACACTCACTCTCTCTCTCTCTCTCTCTCTCTCTCTCTCTCCTCTCTCTCTCTCTCTCTCTCTCTCTCTCTCTCTCTCTCTCACACACACACACACACACACACACACACACACACACACACACACACACACACACACACACACACACACACAGAAAATAAAATCAATAAATAAGTACGCACACACACACACACACACCACACACACACACACACACACACACACACACACACACACACACACACACACAACACACACACACACACACACCACACCCCACACACATACACACACACACACACGCGCGCACAAAATACATACTGATATAACAGCAAAAATAGAGACAGAAAACATGACATCAAAAAAAACTATGAAACTTACAAATATTTCAATGACAGATTTGATAAACAAACATAAAATTGGAAGAGAATGGGGAGAGAGAGAGAGAGAGAGAGAGAGAGAGAGAGAGAGAGAGAGAGGGGGAGAGAGAGAGAGAGAGAGAGAGAGAGAGGGGAGAGGTGAACCTTCTTCCTCAGAGTTTGAAAAATAGGAAATGTGAAGTGATAGACTTGTACTGCTTTTTGGGTTCATAAATACTGCTTCTTGACCTAGTTAGTGGTTAATGCAAGGGTATTGGGCAAAACTGCAAACGAGAGTGACAGCCTGTTTCTCAGCATAGGCATACTTTGGACACTCCTGTACAATACTGGCATAGGAAACGCATGTTGTCCATCTTTTTTCCCCACTTTTTAATTTTGTATTTTGTGCCACTTTATGTCACAGCAGATTTTTCTGCATGAAATTTGGGCTGCTCTCCCCAGGGAGAGCACATCGCCACAAGTGCAGTGCCTACTTTTTTTTTTTTATTTTTCCTGCATACAACTGTATTGTGTTTCCCTATCAGAGTGGCTTTTTTGGACAGAATTCACCCCCCCCCCCTCTCCTCCCCCCTCCTCTCCATCCCCCTCACCCTCCCCTCCCACCCCTCCCCACCACCCTTCAACCTCCCCCTCTCCCCCCTCACCCCTCCCACCCCTCCCCCCCACCTTCAACCTCCCCCTCTCCCTCACCCCCTCCCACCCCTCCCCACACAACCCCCCTCCCACCCCTCCCCACACAGCCCCCCTCCTCCACCCCCATCCCCCCTTCTCACCTACCCCCCCCCTCACTCCCCTCCTCCCTCACCACCTCTCCCCCCCCCCCTCCTCCACCTCCCCCTCTCTCCCACCCCTCCCCACACAACCCCCCCTCCTCCACCCCCCCTCACCCCCCTCCTCACCTACCACCCTCCCCACCCCCCCCCACCCCCCTCCTCCACCCCCCACCCTCTCCCCCTTCCTCTCCCCCCACCCCCCCCCCTACCTATCCCCCCTCCCTACCTACCCCTCGCCCCTCCCCCCCCCCCCTCCTCCTCCTCCTCCTCCCCCCCCCACTCTTCCCCCACCCGCCTCCCCCATCTCCCCCCATCTCCTCCCCTTTCTCCTCCCCTCCTCCTCCCCCTCCACCACGTTTCCCCTCATCCAGGCACGAACATGGAAGATTAGACAAACATCTCCTCCAAAGCTCAGAGGATTAGAAGTTAGGGGGGAAGATCCCCAAAAGAGATCTGCCATTTCTAACTCAACTTAAGTTACTTGCAATCTATTTTTTTAGGGCATTTTTATCAAACAAAAAATTTCCAAACTTTGAAGGTGTTTTCCTGTATTAGTTTAAAAATGAAAAAAGATATACATTTACAATCATTTACTTCATCTTGTGCTTGTTCAAGACAGGTTAACAGCAATTCCTACAAAATCATATAAAAGTTGAAAAAAGAACGACGCAAAATGAAGAAAAGATGAAAGGGTTCTCCAAGCAGTCGACTTCTCAGGTCAAAGAAATTGAATCAGACATGCCACGTGTGCTCATTTTGCACGACTCGACAATGAATAAAATAAATCCATCACGTTTGGCATTGTCATACGGCCTTCAGTGGGCGAAGAAAAAAGCTTACACCATTGACAACATAACGAAAGTGGCCCAAGAAGCTAGCAAGGAGCTTGAACCGGCCCCAGAGTGTGTCGTGCTGCATGCAGGCATCAACGACATCAAAGGGAAGGATCCTGCAGCATGTGGCAAAGCCAAGGCAGCTGCTGTAAAGGCTGTCCAGAAGATCTTTCCCAAGTCGCATGTCGTGTGCAGCAGGGCCACTCCAGTGAAACAACAGCATTTAGAAGCAAGACCGGGTGTTTCAATGCTCACGCTTATTCCGAATAGTAAATGAAGATATCAACAACGTTCCTGCTGGCATATGAGAATATTCATCCATCCAAACATCTTCAAGATGAAATTCACTTGAATAACTACGGTGCTGGCAACGTTGCAAGAGCCTTGGGCCGCCACCTATGTCAGCTGTTCTGGGAACGTCCACGAAGACGACAGAGACGCGGGGGATTCGGCGCCAGCAACACAGGCCGTTCTTTCTGTGGCAATCCATGGACTGACAGACCTGGCCACCCACTGCCGCCTGCACCGTACCCGCTACCTCCCCCATGGGCGTTTCGTCATTAAGATCCTTACGCTTCTTCATGGCAGTATATAATTATCTTTTCAGAGCAAGATCTTCCCAAACAAACACCATCTTCCATCATGGACTTTTCATTGTTATTTACACTATTCCTCACTGGTCTGTGTCTAAATCCCCCCCCCCCCTCCATTTTTTTCCTGTTACTTACTTGCGTATGTAGGTGTGTATGTGAGGTGGGCCATTAGTTTTGTTGTTGTTTTTTTCAATTGGGTTGCATATTGTTGTTGACTACAATCAGAACACAAAATAATATAACAAACAAATGTATAACATGAAGACAAGCTTGGACAGGACATTACATCTCTCTACAGGAGTTAAAATTTTACAGTGGAATGCTCGGAGCATAGCCACCAATCTGTTGGACTTGACACAATTTTTAACAACTGATAACTATGCTATATTAGCACTCCAGTCTTTGAATGTGGACAAAATGAAAATGCCTAAATTGACAAATTATTATTACCCACCATTATGTGATTGTGATAATAAACTCTAGAGTAAAATCTGCCATATATGTTAGGCAGGGTCTAGACTATGAAAAGCTAGTTATATCTCCTATCGTGCAAAGTACAGTAATATGTATCACATGGGGTGACAGTCAAACTTAACAAGGATGAAATACTAAATGTAGTGTCTGTTTATTTACCCCAAGGTCCGAAAAATTGACAATACTGACTGGTTAAAAACACAGACTTCACTAAGCAATAAATGGATTAATTCTTGGAGATTTCAATGCTCATGCTCCTTTTTGGGACTCCTGCATGCTCTACCATCACTAGCAATCGTTTAATAGAAAATATTGTAGATTCGAAGCTTTACTTATTGAATGATGGTAGAGTAACCAGAATTCCTGATGTTTCTACCCATAAACCCAGTGCCATTGACTTAGCCTTAGTATCTCCAGGATTAGCTATTAACTGCACATGGAATGTTGAAGAGGATTGCCCGGGAAGTGATCATTTTCCAATCACATTGTCATTTGAAGACCTTTCAGTATCAGATCGACCACATATTGAGGATAAAATCCCTCAATTTATATATAAATTAGCTAACTGGAGTTCATTTCATTCGTTTCTTCAAGGTATTGATATTGAAACAATTGCTGAGGGATGATGTTGATAAATTTTATTCAAATTTTTGTGGCAATGCTCCATTCTAGCAGCTGAGATTTTCTATTCCCAAACGCAAATCAGGAAGAATGGAAAATGATCAGGCAATAAATGGTGGATAAAGAATGTGAGGATGCCGTTAAACTATAAAAAGGAACAGTATAAAATAGGTTAAAAAAACCAATCAGAGGAAAACTTTATTCGTATTGAAATATGCTAAAAGTCATAGTAAGAAAACAATTGCTCAGGCAAAAAACAATTATTGGACAGAATTCTGTATTAATGAAGTTTCAGAATTCCAAGGACATGCATAAAGTTTGGAAGAAGTTACTGAAATGAAAAAAACGGATTTCAACTCCCATCGTTTCCAATCAAATTTGAAAAAAACAGATTTCCAAGCATATTTGAAAAGCAGTAAGCCTTTGCTACAATGTTTGCAGATAATAGTTCATCCTTAAAGCTTCAATCAGAACATCAAAAGTTATGACTCTTCAGAAAAGCTAGACAAAGTAGAAAATATATCATGTAATGCGGATTATTTGAATGCTCCTCTTCAATATGATGAATTTATTGAAACCTTAGATTCATTTACTTTTAACAAGACAGCAGTTGGTCCTGATGGTGTATCTTATCAAATGCTGGCCCATATGCCTTTAAATGGAAAAGACTACTTTATTCATTTTTCCAAAAGTGTTGGATAAATGGCACTCTTCCTAGTATCTGGAGGCAGTCTATAGTAGTTTCCAATCCTTAAGAAAGGTAAGTTGAGGTCATCAGTAATAGTTATAGACCAATTGCTCTTACTTCACATTGTGGGTAAAGTAATGGAAAAAATTATACATAAGCGTCTGTTTCATTATTGTGAAAAGAATAATGTTATCCCAACTAATCAGGCTGGCTTTCGAAAGGGGAGATGTACTTCTGATCACTTAGTTTAAATTAACTCACCAGATAAAAAAACAATTTGCCCAGAAGGAAAAGTGTGTTAGCCACATTCTTTGATGTGAAGAAAGCATACGATAGAGTCTGTCATGAAAAATTGTTGCATAAATGAAGAATATTGGTATCAATGGAATGTTATATAAATATCTTCACAATTTTTTATCTAATAGATCAATCTGCACTAAATTGGGCTCAGCTTACTCATCCTATAAATCTATCAATTTAGGTATACCGCAGGGATCAGTACTTGCTCTCCATGTTGTTTTCTATTCTTGTACATGATCTCCCTAGTTGTTTGTCAACTAATACTCAAGTCGTTCAGTATGCTGATGATATCGCAATATGGATAAATACTTCAGTTAGGAAAAACACCAAAAAGAGAGTTACCAATTATGTTGAACATTTATATCAAGATGAATTAAATAAATTCTGTAGCTTTATGAAGGAAAATAAGTTAGAACTATCTGCAGAAAAAAACATGTCTTGTGCTCTTTAATAATGGTGAAAATCCATCAAAATTACCAACCCTAAAATTAGAAGGAACAGTGCTTAAGTATAAACCATATGTAAAATTCTTAGGCGTAATTTTAACTAGAAAGTTGAGCTGGAAGATGCACAGGACCACTTAATAACCGAGGCTAGAAAAAGACTGAACTTTTTAAAAGTAATAACTTTTCAGGCATGGAGTCAAGATACAAAAACACTGATACATTTGGCTCAATCTTTAGTACGCTCAAAATTAATCTATGGACAAGAAGTTTATTTTTTCTGCTGCAGATTATCTGCTTAAAAAATTACAAAGTTTAGACAGTAAAAGCCATAAAGATAGCACTTGGGTGTTCCAACACATGCTAACACAGCTAATACTTATAAAGAAGCACATTTGTTATCTCTTTCTGATCAACGAAGATTGGCGGTATCAAAGTACGTGATTCGGAGTCTATCTATTCCGAAATTCAGTAAAAGATGAAATACTTATGGATCAAGACACTGATTATCCAAAATGAGCATGCGATATTTCATTTCTGCTGCCAATTAAAAAATTATACTAATTCATTAATGAAAGAAATTGGCATTGACATAGCAGCGATTCCAAATTTACCGATGGTTCCCCTAATGCCTCCGTGGAACATATTTCAGCTAGCTTTGACATTGATTACACGGATGTAAAAAAGAATTGAAGATCAAAATCTTCTCACTGTTGATGTTAAAAAGCCACATTGAATGTAATTATTCCAATTATTTAAAAAGTGTATACTGATGGATCTGTATTGGAATCAGGCAGAAGTGGCGCAGCATTTGTGATTCCTGCTTTAAAAGTACAAAAATCGTTTCATTTAGGAAAAAATTTTTCCATTTTTACGTCTGAATTATTTGCAATTTTTATGGCCTGAAAGTTTTTGTCTGATATGGCTCTTGATATTTGCCACATACTTTTTTGTGTTGATTCAAAAGCAGTATTGCAGCACTAAATAATTGGCAAGGGAAAATAAGGACGGATATTATATTTGAGATTAAATTTTTGATACATTGTATTGCAAGTAGAGGGATTCAGAATAACTTTATGTTGGGTCCCTTCTCATGTGGAATTTATTGGAATGAGTTGGTTGATTCATTAGCAAAACAAGGGTGCCTCTGATCGTAGTATTGAAACGTTTGATTCCAATCTTGTATTGTCCTCGTATGAAATAGTGCAAGACGATAAAAAATGTTTTTCCAAAAAATGAAGACATCACATTTTAAACGATTTCATGTTCACGTAAACTAGAAATTTTAATGAATAAACGAGGTTGAATCAGGGGAATACCAATTTCAAAAAACTTAAAGTTGCTGTTCTAAACCCCTTTTTCAATCCACCACTTATTGTTGATTGTCCAATCTTATTACCTTTTTAAAAGGAGAGATTAGATATTAAAAAAAATATGCCATTTTTTTAAAAAGTTTGTATACTCTCAGCATTTCATAACTCATTGCCGAGTTTTTAATTTTTTTCCCCAGTAAGATCTCTTCTGTAGTTTTTTTATATATATATAAATATATATATAAATATATAATATATAAAAAAAATATATATATATATCTGAGGAGAGAAAGAGAAAGAAGAGAGAGAGAGAGAGAAGAGAGAGAGAGAAGAGGAGAGGAAAGAAAGGAGAGAGAAGAATGCGGGGTGTCTATAACACCAATAGTAAAGGGGCTTTAAAACAAAAAAAACAAAACAAAACAAAATAAAAGGTTCTTTTTTCCATAATAGGCAACTTTTTCTGGCTACAAAGCAACAAAAAAAAATTAAAAAGGGGTTGAATTTTTAAGATAGTCCGTGAAGGGGAAATATTGACATGAAATACCCACAGCATGTTGGTGGTGGTGTGTGTGTGGGGTGTTTGTGTGTGCGTGCGTGTGTGTTGGTGGGGTGTGTTTGTGTGCCATGTGTGGTGGTGTGTGTGTGGTGGTGGGTGGTGGTGTGTGTTGTGTGTGTGGGTTAAAATCAGATATTTTTCAAAAAGATCTTGTAGCATGTTTTTAAAATGTTGGAAAAACTTTGCAAGTTGTTAACTATTTTAAACATTAGGGGAAATTTTTTCAGTAAAATTTTTGGAGTTTTGCAAAATGTAAAAGGAAAAAAACTTTTTCAAGCTACAAAGCATGTTTAGTCTGATAAAGGACTGCATGGGGAAAAAGAACTACTTTGCATGGACACTTGATTTCTTTTATAAAAAATTTTTAAAACCCATTTTGTTGTATAGGTTGAAAAATTGGGTTTTTTAAATAATAATAATTAAAAAAATCCGTAAATTTTTTTTTTAAAATATTTTTCGTTTTTTAGCCCATGATGTCAAATTCGTTTAGTGTATAGAAGGGGGAAAATCCTGGGCTATTTTTGTTCCAATGGTTTGTTTCTTGATGCAGGTGTTTACTTTTCCTGGGGAAACTACGCACATGTTTACCAAGGATGACAGATTTTTATAAAATCCGATTCAATCACATGGCTAAAAAGATACAGAACTTTTAGTGCAAAGCAGATTTTTTACTTTTTTGGGAGAGACAGTTTTTTTTTAATTTCAATTCTACAGTTCAGAAATTTTTAAAACCTTCTAATAGAAAAGTTTGTGAATGAAGGGAGCGAGCGGGATAATAGTAATGCGTTAGAAAAAAAAATTCAAAAACCATTTTAGTATGGAAAAATACATAACTTGTTTGCCAGTGTATAGAACACTCATGAAATTTAGTTTTGTTTCACAAGCTTTCTATTAGATTGGATGCTTCATAACATCCACAGGGGAAAAAAGAGTTTTTTTAAAACAATATGTCGTTTTTTGGGGGGGAAAAATTTTTTTTTCATGGAATGTTTCCTACTTTAAACATTTAAAAAAAGATTTTTTCCTCCAAATTTTCCAACCCATGTCCATTTGATTTTTCGTCTGTGGAAAAGTATATCTTGAAAAGTTTTTCCCGTCTTCCTCAAAAATCATAAAATTTGAAGGGTTTTTTTTTAAAAATTTTTTTTGTTGTCTTTACAAGTGTAGATTGTGTCTTTTTTAGAAAAATTGATATCTTTAAAATGTCTGAGTCCCGTAATATTGTTTGCTTTCATGTTGCTTTTCAGTTTTCCGTTTTATTATAATACAAAATCAGCTGTGAATTTTTTTACTTCCATGCCCCAAAAAGGGGGAAAAAAGGGAATTTTAAACCTTGAATTGTGTGT
>CM060346.1:4987540-4992540 GCA_030674155.1 Stramonita haemastoma
CAGGTGGCATTCTCTGTGGGTTTCAGCCTGTCATCTTTCTATGTTTGCTGTCCTGTTTTCTTTTTTGTGGTTGTTGTATAGAGACGAGGAATTGGTCAAGATGGCTGACGCCTCCGGTACAGTATGTTTTTGGTTTTGCTCTGGGGGATGAGTGAGTTGAATGTTGAACTGACACACTTTTGAAAGTCCTTTCTTTAAGGGCAGCGATTCATATTTTGAGGGAATGGATGCCTGTTGGATATTGGAATCAGGACGAAAATTGGTGTGGGTTTTTTATGCTTTTCCCCAATTTGACATATTATACTTTTTTGAATTATTTCATCATTATGTTTTGCCAATTTAAAGGGAAGGAAGGGAAAGACTAGGGTGTATTACCACCTGCATCGGCTGCATGAACGTAGATGAACGCACTGATGGGTGTGTGCCTGTGTGCGAGTAGGAATACACTGACACAAACAGAAAGAAATGAAAAGAAAAGAAATATATACACTAGGGCAAATACGCTTTTCACAAAAATTTAGGCCGAATGTTAACAAGCATTCTTTGAAGAAAAGGTGTTCGCGCCGTAATGATAGAAAGAGACTTGACTCTTCCTGACTGTTAGTATGGTTCGCAGCAACCCTGCTTTTGCGGTCCCCCCCTATTTTCCCCCCTCTCTCTTCTTGGGAGCATGACATGGACATGTCCCATGTTCCTGGCCCGATAGTCAACCACAAGTACTTCACTGGTTATTGTTTGGTTTTTGTTGTTTCGTTTTGATTTTTTTTTTTTTTGGGGGGGGGGGGGGCTTTGTTTTTTTTGTGTGTGTTTTTTAAAAATCTGTTTTATAGTTTGTGTTGGGATTTTTTTTTCTCTCTCTTTTTCATCTATTGTTAGTCTTTTTTCTGAACTTATAAGGACATTTTTATACAAGGGTGTTTGTGTACACGTTTGGATTCTGTACATGGAGGTAAAAACTCACAGAAGTGGAGTATATTTTGCTATGAAGAAAGGTGGGCACATAGCATTAGTAAACAAGCAGAAAAGACTATGTTAAACTCGTATGACAAGCGTGGCTGATATAATTATCTCATCCTTGAACTGCCAAGGCCTAGGAAACTTTCATAAACGTAAACATGTTTTCCAATTTCTAAGACAAAAACAACACTCAATATATTTACTGCAAGATACTCACTTCACACAAAAAACAGAACGTCAGATTAGTGCTGAATGGGGATATAAATGTATTTTTGCATGTAATAACTCTAGATCACGAGGTGTAGCCATTCTCCTTAATAACAATTTTGAATTTAAAATTAGGAAAATAATTAAAGATTATCAGGGAAATTACATTATCTTAGTATTAAATACTATGGGAATAGAGTTAGTGTTGGTAAATGTATATGGACCAAGAGATGAACCAGTCTTTTTTCAAAATATACAAGCCAAGATAGAAGAACTTACAATTCCTAACATAATAATAGCAGGGGACTGGAACCTGGTTCTAAATCCAAACCTTGATTATTACAGTTATAAACATATCAATAATATTAAATCACAAGAAACGGTTTTGGGAATGATGTCCAAACTTGAATTGGTCGATATTTGGAGAATGCTAAACCAGGAAATAACTAGGTACACATGGAGAAGACCAACCCCATTGCAGCAAAGCCGACTGGATTTTTTTCTAGTATCTGACACTCTTATTAATAAAGTAAAAGATACAGACATCCTGTTTGGATATAGGAGCGATCATTCAGTTACAAAGTTGGATATTGCTATCAAAAAACAAGAAAAGAAAAAAGGCTTCTGGAAATTTAACTCCTCCTTACCCAAAGACAAAGACTATGTTAAACAAGTTAATCATACGATCGAAAGAGTAAAGAGGCAGTACGCACTACTTCCCTATGATCGAGAGGCCGTAGACGAAATACCTAATGACCAAATTCAATTATCAGTTTCAGATCAACTTTTTTTGGGGGGGAAATAAGAGCAGACACAATATCATACGCTATCAGGAAAAATAAAGACAGGAATATTAACGAAGTACAGCTGGAAAAACGACATTCAAAATTTAGAACAAAAATTGAACTTAAATGAAGAAGATATGAAAGTCATCGTGGAGAAAAAAGAAGAACTCAGTAGACTTAGAAAAACCAAAATAGATGGTATTCTCCTAAGATCTAGGGCGAGGTGGGCTGCTCAGGGAGAAAAGGTAACAAAATATTTCTGCTCCTTGGAGAAAAGAAATTTTGTAAGCAAACAAATGTTGAAATTAAAAACAGATCAAGAATCTGTCTTAACTGACTCGGGGGATATTTTAGAAGAAACCAAAACATATTATAAGAAACTGTACACTAAAAGATCAATAGATGACTGTAATTTAGACAGTTTTAAAAACAACTTGCCCAAACTCAGTAAAGAAGAGTCAGAACAGCTTGAAGGACTAATTACCCTAAAAGAGGCATCTGAGGTTTTAAAAAAGATGGACAATGATAAAAGCCCAGGAACGGATGGTATAACAGTAAACTTTTTCAAATTCTTTTGGAAGCAGCTAGGTCAGTTTGTAGTTAGATCTTTAACACTTTGTACCCCAAGGGTGCAGCTGCACTGCAGTCTCTGTGGACCAGCCCTGCAGCAGCTGAGTGCAGTGTGCACTGGGTCATCATAGTAAAATCCTCATATCTTTTTTTTATGAAGCCCATTTCTTATGAAACTATGGCATTGTGTGGGTAAATGACTACCCATTATATGCGTGCATAAAAATTTATATTGCATAAAAAAGAGTATGTTAATTATGGTGTCAAATTACGTAATTGCTCTGATTTTAAGTGGTGATCCCACTGATGGGCTTATGATTTTTACACAATGTATGCAACAAATACAACACAGCAACAACAAAACTATACAAGAATCTCAAATAAACAGGGACAAACATAGGTACTATACAAGTTTTCTTCCAGCATGCATCAAATGTAATATAATCAAAGGGAACCACTGAACTGTAGACACGACACTGTCACAATAACGACCATGGAATATACAGATAACATTTCTTCCCTAGTCCAAGAAAGTTCCTGAACTTTTCTACACTACTTTATTCATATGTACAGAATGTTTGCACTTCACCAGGTGGCTTGTAGTTCATTTTCAAGTAAACAGTTGGTGTTAATTGTAGGGGTACTCACAGTACCAAGGCCACGCCCCTCCCCAGTCACCCCCCCCCCCTTCCCACCCCTTTTAGCTGGCCTATCTCGCTCCTCGAGCGGCACACAGTGAGTATCACGAGACTCGAAGCTCTCACGATCTCTATCCAAAACACGATCTTTATCAGCAACGTAATAACTCGTTTAAAACTTCTGTTACTTCGTCAGCAGTGAAAGTATGATGTACCAAAGCCATACTACAAGCATATGACACGTAAAACAACAATAAAACACAACAAAAACACGCTCAATTTATATGCAAATTAGCTGTGAACGATGTGCGACCAACGTGGGCAGCTAAAGCCAACAAGCTAAAACGACCATGTGAGAATAGAAGAGAATGGGAGGGCGAAAGTGAAAGTACCTGCTGTGGTACGGATTAATCCGTACCCCGTCCAGGGGAGATGATCGCGTGGTACGGATTAATCCGTACCCGGGGTAGAAAGTGTTAAATGAAGGTTTCTATAAAGGAGAAATGTCCTTAACACAAAAAGGCATAATAATTTGTAAACCTAAAGGAGATAAACCTAGAGAGCATTTAAAGAATTGGCGACGGATTTCTCTGCTAAATGTTACATACAAGATAGGATCAGCATGCATTGCAAATAGAATAAAGAATGAATTGCCAATTCTGATTAATGAAGATCAGTCAGGATTTCACAAAGTTATATAGGAGATAGTTTGAGAACAATATATGATGTAATAGATTATTTGGAAGCTAAAAATCTGCCAGGGCTGTTAATTTCAATTGATTTCAAAAAGGCGTTGGATTCTGTCCGCTGGACTTACATGCATAAGGTGCTTCAGGAATTTGGTTTTGGAAGGGCAATACAGAGATGATTCTCGTCCCTCTACAATAGAATACAATCATATGTTACAGTCAATGGAAAGGTATCATCGAGTTTTTGTATAGAAAGAGGATGTCGCCAAGGCGACCCAATATCACCTTATCTTTTTGTTCTATGTGCCGAACTATTAGCTTGTAAAATTAGAGAAGATAAAGAAATTAAAGGGATAAAAGTAGCAGACACTGATTTTAAAGTATGTCAGTTTGCAGATGATACTTCATTCACTCTAGAGGGTGACAGTAGATCGTATACAAGGTTATTCCAAACACTCGAAGCATTTGAATATCTGTCAGGCTTAAAATTAAATTATGAAAAAACAATGAATGTTTGGCTTGGGAAAAAAAGAAACTCTCCCGTTGTTTACTTGCAGTCAAAGAAAATGGAATGGAATCCAAAACGATTCAAACTCTTAGGTCTTTGGTTTACAAATAATCTTGCTGACATGACAGAAATCAATACAAATGAGAAACTTTCAGAAATAAAAATACTATTTAATATATGGTGTCAAAGAATGGTAACGCCGTTAAGAAGAGTGGGAGTGTTTAAATCACTCATATTATCAAAACTGGTGTATCTATGGATTCTGCTGCCAAACCCTCCTGACATAAGAATAAACCAGTTGCAACAAATGTGCTATCGGTTTGTATGGGATAATAAAACAGACAAAATCCAAGAGAAAATGCTCAGTGCAAAACACTCTAAATGGTGGCCTGGGGATTCCACACGTAAAAACGTATCTTCAGTCTCTAAAAATATCATGGATAAGAAAACTGTACTTCCAGAAAGGCAAATGGGGGAAAAAAATACGTTACTTTTGTCCTGATATTGACTCACTAGGTAGTTATGGTCCAAAACACTTTGTAGGAAAGAGAGTAAATGCCTTTTGGAAAGATGTGTTTTGCTCATACAAACTTTTTTGTAAACAAATCGACCTAAAAGAAAGTCAAGAACTAACAGCTGAACCAAT
>CM060346.1:4997540-5001150 GCA_030674155.1 Stramonita haemastoma
AGCTCTGGGGATCAAACAGAACACACAAGCCATCCCACCACGTCAAGGTAACGCACCATCCGGACAGCCTCTGTAGTGTATAAAGATGGTTTTGTTTCTTTCCTGTCCTGGAATATTGATGGTCTTATTACAAAGTTATCAGACCCAGATTTTGTGAGCTATGTTATCTCTTTTGATATGGTCTGCCTTGTTGAAACATTTACTGTCCCTGATTTTGATTTTGATCTACATTTCAGTGACTCTATGGTTATTCACAACCCAGCAGTAAAGCTTTCTAAAATGGGTCGCAGATCAGGAGGGACTGTGTTGTTGATCAAGAAAACATTAAATCAGTTTGCTAACATTATTGAAACAGGTTTAGAAAATATTGTTTGTGTCAAACTAAGCAAAACGCTTTTCTGGTGTGGACAAAGATATTTTGTTTATAGGGATGTACAATCATCCTGTAAACAGTGTGTACTACAGAAATCAAACTTTTGATAATAACCTTGAAATGCTAGAACAGTTCCTACTTACAAGATATGAACTGGTGGAAGATGTGTATTTTGTCATTGCAGGTGACATGAATGCCAGAATTGGAGAGTGGAGTCTGGAAGAAGAAAGTGCAGATGAGATGTTTGTACACAATGATGTTAATTTGTTTGCTAGAAAATCTAAAGACAGTGTTACAAATGGTTTTGGAAAGTCATTGATTGAACTATGTTCCACTTTTCAGTTAACCCCTTTAAATGGATTGTGTGATGGGGACAAAGATGGCCACTTTACTTTCCTTTCTGAATGGGGAAACAGTGTGATTGATTATTTTTTATGCTCTGTTGATCTGTTGTCTTGTGTGAAAGATTTTTGTATTACTAATCATATGGAATCAAACCATTTGCCACTTATATTGCACTTACAATGCATACATGGCAAGCAATTGGGTGAGGAAGCAGAAAATAAGTCTTACCTGAAAGTTAAATGGAATGCTGGAAAATCAGAGCTGTTTCTAGAATTTTTTGCATCAGAAGCCACGAATACTCTGGCAGATGCCACTAATGATATCAACCTAAACATAGAAACTGCTGTTGACAAATTTACAGCCTTACTGCAGAAGGCAGGGCAGTGCATGCAACACACGGTTCATATGGGAACACGTGCAAGGAAAACAAACCACTGCTTTGACTGGGAGTGCTTGCAGAAAAAGCGTGAAGCTGGCAGAGCACTGAACCAGTTCACTGGTACGGAATGTGCCGAGGACCAGAGGACCAAAAGACATACGGAGAAAAAAGGTCCGAGTATCAAAATTGTATAAAGGAAAAGAAAAAGAGTTACCAGAAATCAGTTATAGATACTCTGACTCAAAGTAAAGGGGGACAGCAGTACATTTTGGTCAACAATACGAAAAGTTAGGAGAAAGAAGCTTAATCTACCGTCTATTTCGATAGATAGATGGAAAACACATTTTGAAAACATTCTCGCTGTGGATCACATTGAGCGTGAAAATAGATATGGAGATACTGAGGAGGAAGAATTTTATGTTTCTGATCTAGATGATGAAATATCTGAAGGGGAAATTCGACAGTGTGTCAGAAGACTTAAAGTGAATAAAGTTTCAGGGCTAGATGATATTCCAGTGAATTCCTAAAAACTGCAGAGCCATTCATATTGCCTTTTTTGACAAAAATGTTTAACCATATGTATACAGCTGGTTCCTATCCTATAGCTTGGACAGTCAGTCATTGTTCCCTTACTGAGAAAAGGTGATGCTAACAACCCTGAAAAACTATAGAGGCATCTCCTTACTCAGTATTGTTAGTAAAGTTTTTACTTATATCCTAAACCAGAGACTGTATAAATGGGCAGAAAAGGAGGGGAAAATTAGTAAAGAACAGGCTGGATTTCGCAGGAATTACCTCTACTGTAGACCACATAATTTACTCTTGTTACAATGGTTAGGTCATGTTTGTATGATCAGAAGAGAAGTAAACTAGATCTATATGTTGCTTTCATCGATTATCAAAAGGCTTTCGATACAGTAAATCGTGATATGCTTTGGAAAGTGCTAAAAAAAAATCAATGTTTCATCAAAAATGATCGCATGTTGAAAAGTATGTATGGTTGTGTGCAAAGTTGTGTGCGCTGGGGTTCTGAAGTGTCTGATTTTTTTTAATGTCCATTGGGCGTGAAACAGGGCTGTTTGATGTCTCCTTTGCTTTTTTTCATTATTAATCACTGAAGTAGCAGAAGAAGTTTCACAAAAGGGAAAACATGGTTTTCAGTTTTTACCTGACTTACAGGAAATTTTTCTCTTGCTGTTTGCAGATGATGTTGTTTTGTTTTCTCATAGCCCCAGTGGCCTTCAAAACCAACTAAATAACTTGCAAAGAGCATCTGACACTTTAGGATTAACTGTAAATCTTGATAAAACGAATGTTATGGTGTTCAGGAAAGGTGGGCATTTATCCAAATCGGAAAAGTGGCATTTTAAAGGTCAAAATATTGAAGTTGTTAACAGCTACAAGTATCTTGGTTTTACTCTTACAACTAAAGTATCTTTGACACAGCACTGGAAGAGTATGCGAGATGTGCTAAACATAAAGTTTTTGAGATTTGAAAACGATGTGGGCTTTGGGCAACATCGATATGTTTATGTTTTTTAAGTTGTTTGATGCCCAGGTCAAACCTATGTTGTTATATGCTTCTAAGCTCTGGGGGTTTACAAAATTTCACTGTATAGAATCTGTGCATTTATTTGCTTGCAAACCTTTGTTAAACGTTTACCCCAAAACTCCTAACACAATGATCTATGGGGAAACAGGACGTTATCCTTTGTATATTGATAGCACCATAAGATCTATTGCATACTGGTTTAAACTTCAGAATTATTTTGTCTCTATGCAGATTTCCAAAACAGGCATATTTGATGACTGCAAACAAGATCCCAGAAACCACCGAAAGACAGTTAGATGTAAATAACTGGCCATATTGTATTAAAAGATGTCTTGATATTTTTGGCTTATCTGAAGTGTGGGTAAATGGTGGGGTGGGAAATGAACAAGCTTTTCTAAAAGAATTAAGCAGCGCATGATTGATTGCTTTCATCAAGACTGGCATGCAAAAGTGTCAGAAAGTGACAGATTTGAAACGTATAGGTAATTTAAATCACTGTTACAGCCTGAAAAATATCTTACTGCTATCACCATAGGTAAATTCAGACATGCACTGGTCAAGTTTCGACTTGGAATTGGTGATCTAAACGTGAATAACAGATATAATGATAAATCTAAAAAGTGCCCTTTTTGTGACAAAATTGAAACTGAAATCCATTTTCTATTTGAATGTACAAAGTTTACAGACTTGAGAGAGAAATACCTATCCAAATACTTCACAAATGATAATGAACATTGCCTCCAAACTATTCTGAATAGTGAAGATGTTTACAGTTGAGACATTTGGGTATGTATATATTTTATGCTCTGAAAGCCAGAGAACTCAGTTTAGTACAATCAGTGTACAAAAAAGTTGATGTAGTCTATGTCTTTTTGGAATTTAACTCATGACAATGCCAAAATTCTTTTGTTTGTTTATTGTTTTGCTTTTAGTTTCTTCTGTTAAAATGTGTACCCCCTTG
>CM060346.1:5001250-5016250 GCA_030674155.1 Stramonita haemastoma
ATAATAATATAATAATAATAATAATATATAATAATAATAATATAATAGATATAACATTAAAATAAAGTAAGATAAATAAATAGATAAAATAAATAATGAAATTAATAAATTTAAAAGAAAACAATTACACCCAAACCCAAACCCCTTAACATAAAATCTAATGGTAATAATAACAGTTGAAATATTGATAAAAAGAAGAGGGGAAGGGAGAGACAAAGACAGAATAGTTGGGGAATGGAATGACTAAAGATAAATAGAGATTCAAGAAATACATGCACAACACAAAAAAAAAATACGATATTGAAATGTTAGCATGTGTGTGCATGACATGTGAAGAACTGATGTATGTGTACAGAGTGAAAACAACTGTGTGTAGTTTGACAGGTGAAGAACTGTGTGTGTGTACAGGTGAAAACACTGTGTGTGTGACAGGTGAAGAACTGTGTGTGTGACAGGTGAAGAACTGTGTGTGATGACAAGGTGAAAACTTGTGTGCTGATGTGTGTGTGACAGGTGAACACTGTTGTGTGTGACAGGTGAACACCTGTGTGTGTTACAGGTGAAGAACTGTGTGTGTGACAGGTGAACACTGTGTGTGTGGACAGGTGAAACACTGTGTGTGTGAAGGTGAAACTTGTGTGTGACAGGTGAACACTGTGTGTGTGTGACAGGTGAACACTGTGTGTGTTACAGGTGAAGAACTGTGTGTGTGACAGGTGAACACCTGTTGTGGTGAACAGGTGAAGAACGTGTGTGTGAGGTGACACTGTGTGAGACAGTGAAACTGTGTGTGTGACAGGTGAAACACTGTGTGTGCGGTGAACAGTGTGGACAGTACACCTGTGTGTTTGACAGGTGAACAACTGTGTTGTGTGACAGGTGAAGACTGTGTGTGTGACAGGTGAACACCTGTTGTGTGTGACAGGTGAAGAACTGTGTGTGTGACGGTGAAGAACTTGTGTCGTGATGTGTGACAGTGAAGAACTGTGTGTGTGTGACAGGTGAAGAACTGTGTGTGTGACGGTGAAAACTGTGTGTGTGACGGTGAAGAACTGTGTGTGTGACAGGTGAAGAACTGTGTGTGTGTGACAGGTGAAGAACTGTGTGTGTGTGTGTGTGTGTGTGACAGGTGAAGAACTGTGTGTGTGACAGGTGAAGAACTGTGGTGTGTGTGACAGGTGAAGAACTGTGTGTGTGTGACCGGTGAAGAACTGTGTGTGTTGACAGGTGAAGAACTGTGTATGTGGACAGGTGAACACGTGTGTGTGACAGGTGAAGAACTGTGTGTTTGACAGGTGAAAAACTGTGTTTGTGACAGGTGAAGAACTGTTGTGTGTGACAGGTAAGAACTGTGTTGTGATGGTGAAGAACTGTGTGTGTGACAGGTGAAGAACTGTGTGTGTGACAGGTGAAGATTACTGTGTATGTGACAGGTGAAGAACTGTGTGTGTGTGACAGGTGAAGAACCCTGTGTGTGTGACAGGTGAACACTGTGTGTGGTGACTAGATGTGGACAACCTGTGTGTGTGTGACAGGTGAAGAACTGTGTGTGTGACAGGTGAAGAACTGTGTGTGTGACTGAGACTGTGTGGACAGTGAACTGTGTGTGTGTGACAGGTGAAACTGGAGTACTGTGATGTGTGTGTGTGACCGGTGAATAACTGTGTGTGTGACAGGTGAAGAACTCTGTGTGTGACAGGTGAAGAACTGTGTGTGTGACAGATGAAAAACTGTGGTGTGACAGGTAAGAGAACTGTGTGTGTGACAGGTGAAGAACTGTGTGTGTGACAGGTGAAGAACTGTGTGTGTGACAGGTGAAGAACTGTGTATGTGACAGGTGAAGAACTGTGTGTGTGTGACAGGTGAACACCTGTGTATGTGTGACAGGTGAAGAACTGTGTGTGTGACAGGTGAACACCTGTGTGTGTGTGACTTGTGAACACCTGTGTGTGTGACAGGTGAAGAACTGTGTGTGTGACAGGTGAAGAACTGTGTGTGTGACAGGTGAAGAACTGTGTGTGTGACAGGTGAAGAACTGTGTGTGTGTGACAGGTGAAAAACTGTGTTTGTGACAGGTGAAGAACTGTGTTTGTGACAGGTGAAGAACTGTGTGTGTATGTGACAGGTGAAGAACTGTGTGTATGACAGGTGAACACCTGTCTGTGTGACAGGTGAAGAACTGTGTGTGTGACCGGTGAAGAACTGTGTATGTGACAAGTGAAGAACTGTGTGTGTGACAGGTGAAGACCTATGTGTGTGTGACTGGTGAACACCTGTGTGTAGTGGACAGGTGAAGAACTGTGTGTGTGACAGGTGAAGAACTGTGTGTGTGACATGTGAAGAATTGTGTGTGTGACAAGTGAAGAACTGTGTGTGTGTGTGTGACATGTGAAGAACTGTGTGTGTGACAGGTGAACACCTGTGTGTGTGACATGTGAACACCTGTCTGTGTGACAGTTGAAGAACTGTGTGTGTGACAGGTGAAGAACTGTGTGTGTGACAGGTGAAGAACTGTGTGTGTGACAGGTGAAGAATTGTGTGTGTGACAGGTGAAGAACTGTGTGTGTGTGACAGGTGAAGAACTGTGTGTGTGTGACAGGTGAACACCTGTGTGTGTGTGACAGGTGAAGAACTGTGTGCGTGTGACAGGTGAAGAACTGTGTATGTGACAGGTGAACACCTGTGTGTGTGACAGGTGAAGAACTGTGTTTAACAGGTGAACACCTGTGTGTGTGACAGGTGAAGAACTGTGTATGACAGGTAAACACCCGTGTGTGTGGTGTGTGTGTGGTGTGTGTGTGTGTGTGTGTGTGTGTGTGTGTGTGTGTGTGTGTGGCAGATCAAGAACTGTCACACGGACGCCCCCACCTGGATCGACCTGCAGGGCCAGGAGGTGCCGGCAGAGCACCAGCAGGTGGAGGCCTTGGCCTGCTCCCACTGGAGAAAGACCTGCTGCAACTGGCGCTCTGACGTCATCGTCAGAAACTGCAGCACCTTCCTCATCTACTACCTCCACCCCCTCTTACCTGCGACCTCTCCTTCTGTCTGACCCCGCAGCCTGTCTGACCCCGCAGCCTGTCTGACCCCGCAGCCTGTCTGACCCCGCAGCCTGTCTGACCCCGCAGCCTGTCTGTTTGACCCCGCAGCCTGTCTGTTTGACCCCGCAGCCTGTCTGACCCCGCAGCCTGTCTGACCCCGCAGCCTGTCTGACCCTGTTGTCTGTTTGACCCTTCAGCTTGTCTGACCCCATTGTCTGTCTGACCCTGCAGCCTGTCTGACCCTGTAGCCTGTCTGACCCCGAAACCTATTTGACGCCACAGCCCTGAGTCTGAGTTTACTGTCTGTACTGTTGTTGTTGTTGTTGTTGTTGTTGTTTTATGTGTGGTTTGTAACCCATCTGAATTTCTCCGTCTTGGAGGTAATAAACTTTTGGAGTTTGGAATCTGGAATTTGGACACAGCCTGTCTTGTCCAGTCCTATCCTGTTCTTTCTAGTTCAGTTCAGTCCAGTTCGTTCCAGTTCATTCCGGATCAGTCCAGTTCAGTCCAGTTAAAAGTTATTGGAACTTCCAGGAAGGGAGATGAAGGGGGGGGGGGGGGGGGGGTAAGGGGAGGGTAAGGGGTGGGCATTTACTTTAGCCACAGAAAACACTAATTTTAGGGGCACAAAGACTGCCCCCAAACAAACACACACACAAACCTTAGGGCAGTTAGTTAACTAACAATTTTTGATGCTATCATTTGTTCATAGAAAATTTCCACTAGTTAGGTCAGGTAACTGGCAACTTTTGAGCTGTCATTTGTTCATAGGGGGTTTACACTAGTTAGCGCAGATAATTGGCAACTTTTGACGCTGTCATTGGTCCATAGGAATTCTATACATGGCAACTTTTGACGCCATAATTGATCCATAAGAATTCTACACATGACAACTTTTGACGCCATAATTGATCCATAGGAATTCTACACATGACAACTTTTGATGCCACAATTGATCCATAGGAATTCTACACGTGACAATTTTTGATGCTGTCATTGATTCATAGAAGACATTGCCCTTCTTCTTTCAAAATCTTGGCATATTCTTCTTCTTCTTCTTCTTCTTCTTCTTCTTCTTCTTCTTTGCAATTCTTCGCAATTCCTCTTCTTCACAATTCATCTTCCTCCTCCTCCTCCTCCTCCTCCTCTCTCTTCTTCTTCTTCTTCTTCTTCTTCTTCTTCTTCTTCTTCTTCTTCTTCTTCTTTCTTCTTCTTCTTTTTCGCAATTCTTCTTCTTCTTCTTCTTCTTCTTCTTCTTCTTCTTCTTCTTCTTCTTCTTCTTCTTCTTCTTCTTCCTCTTCTTCTTCTTCTTTTTTCTTCTTTTTCTTCTTCACAATTCGTCTCCCTCTTCGCAATTCTTTTTCTTCTTCGCAATTCTTCTTCCTCTTCGCAATTCTTATTCTTCTTCGCAAGTCTTCTTCTTCTTCGCAACTCTTCTTCTTCGCAAGTCTTCTTCTTTGCAAGTCTTCTTTGCAATTCTTCTGAGGTTTTTCTTTGTTATTTTTGTCTTTTTTTTTTCATTGGAAAGGGATCCATCATTATTCCAATAAAAAGCTGGAAAGCTTGTGGGAAAGTTTGTGAGGCAAAGGTTTGTTGCTGATGATGACAGTATGACGCTAAAAAGAAAAGAGAGAGAGTTTGGGGACTCTGGAAATATTGCTCAGTATCTCATTGAATTTTTGTAAAATTAAAAGAACATTCGAGAATCGTGTGTGTGTGTGTGTGTGTGTGTGTGTGTGTGTGTGTGTGTGTGTGTGTGTGTGTGTGTGTGTGTGTGTGTGTGTGTGTGTGTGTGTGTGTGCATACGTGAGCGTGTGCGTGCATGAATGTGTGTGTGTGTGTTTGCGTGCGTGCGTGCATAATTGCACGTGTGCGAAAAATGCCTTTGTGTGTGTGTGTGTGTGTGTGTGTGTGTGTGTGTGTGTCTGTGTGTCTGTCTGTCTGTGTCTGTGTGTGTATGCGTGCATAAGTGCGTGCATATATGTGTGTATAATTATACATGTATGTTCGGCGGGGGTGGGGGGTAGGGGAAGGGGGGGGGGGGGTTATGAAATGTTGCTGAGGCTTCTGAACCTTCTCCTCTCTGTGATCTATCTCCTTTTTCTTTTTGTTCATTTAGTTTTCGTTCCTCAGCCAAAGCTCCGACGTTCACTAATAGAGATTTGATTTGATTTATTCTTTTTATATCGAGGATAATGGGATAAGCACTCTTGTGCTTTTTACATCCAGTCCCCGTGTGTATGCAGTTTTTGTAAATGTCATCTGTTCCCACCGGCACACGATGGCCAACTCTTACGAAAATCGGAACAGGATTTAACGTGTGCGTAAGATGTTCTGCGTGCGTTCTTACACGGGGCCTCGGTTTAAAGTCTCATTCGAAGGACTGATATATAGAGAGAGGGAGGGAAGGGGAGACAGAGAGAGAGGGGGGGGGGGAGGGGGGAGACACAGAGAGAGAGAGATGGAAAGAGGGAGGGGGACAAAGAGAGAGAGGAAGAGAGGGAGGGATGGAGGGGGAGACAGAGAGAGAGGGGGGGGGAGGGGGAGACAGAGAGAGAGAGAGATGGAAAGAGGGAGGGGGACAAAGAGAGAGAGGGAGAGAGGGAGGGATGGAGGGATGGAGGGGGAGACAGAGAGAGAGAGGCAAACACACAACACACACACCACACACACACACACACACACACACACACACACACACACACACACACAACACAACACACACACAGTGATGCATACACAGACGCCAATGCAGGAATTAGCACAATATGTGATACAGTTAGAACAACAGCAATCATTATGACGCCCTGGCTTACACTAAAATAAAGAAACCACAAAAATTAAAAAAACAAACAAGTCTCTGTCTCTCTCTTTTATATATATATATATATATATATATATATATATATATATATATTATATATATATATATATATATATCTTTTATCTATATCTATATACTTTGATTTAGACACAAAGAAAACCCACCTGTAATGTTGTCGGCTCGTATATACTTTCTCTCTCTCTCTCTCTCTCTCTCTCTCTCTCTCTCTCTCTCTCTCTCTCTGATAGCCTAGTGGTCAGAACATTGCGCTGGCAATTTGACGACCCAGGTTCGAGTCCGGTCGAGGAGATTTTTCTCTTGGAGTTAACGTCAGTGCTGACTCCACTCTCCCCAAAAGTCCTTCGGATGAGACTGTAAACCGAGGCCCCCAATGCGAACGCACGCAGAACATCTTGCACACACGTTAAATCCTGTTCCGCTTTTCGTAAGAGTAGGCCATCGTGTGCCGGTGGGAACAGATGACATCTACATAACTGCATACACACGGGGACTGGATGTAAAAGCGCTTTGATTTGTGCTCTCTACAAGATTCAGCGCTATATAAATCCCATATATTAATTAATTAAAAAAGCACAAGAGTGCTTATTCCATTATGCTCGATATAAAAGAATAAATCAAATAAATCAAATCTCTCTCTCTCTCTCTCTCTCTCTCTCTCTCTCTCTCTCTCTCTCTCTCTCTCTCTCTCTCTTTTGACAGAAAAAGGAGAGGGGAAAAAACCTCCTCATTTTCTTCCAGTTTTTCTTTTTCTTTCTGTTTTTTTTTTTAATTTAAAAAAAGAGCACGCTACGTCTGCTTGTGACGACGACTTTGACGTCATACGTGGAAGCCAGAAATGACGTAATTATCATCCTAGTAATGTGCATGTTTCGCAATCACACTAGGCCTAGATGTTGAATAGTAGTTCAAAGACGAGACTCATATTTGGGGGTGGGGGAGAGAAATTTATATTAAAAAAAAAAAAAATCAATTGGCCCACTATTTTCTTCTCTTTTTTTTTATTGGGGGGGGGGGGGGGGGGAGGGGCATTCTTTTGTGATACCATTTTCTCCAAGATTCTATAAGGCTGGTGCTGAGGAAATTCGTGTTTCTGTAGTCTAATCAATGTTGTACAAGCAGACAAATAAAGACACAACACCCAAGTGTCTGGCAGAGCAACTTTTCGGTTTATTTCCAACCTTCTTCAGGCTAAAAGTCTAATCAGTCTAATCAATGTTGACGAATCGCCAGCGGCAGAAAATTGAGTGCAGAACTGCTTCGATCTCCATGGCAATGGTGGTTTGATAGGCTACAGACCGCTTGGTGGTAAAGAGACAAGACAGAGACCGAGACAGAAAGAAAGGTAGATCAAGAATTGAACACACGATGAGCATCAACTTTAGTGCCAATCAGGTGGGTTAAACACTGAGATTCTGGAAGACAATTGATCTAGATCACCTTTGATTTGATTTGATTTGATTTGATTTGTCTGTTCTTCGTAGTGATACTAGACTGAATGAAGTGGGCCGATGGGTTTTTCTAAACATCAAGATGTCTGTTTTTATTTAACGATTTAATTTCTGTCCGGTTCTCCGCTAGTAAAATTCTAAGGTTCGTCAACAGTGATTTGATTTGATTTGATTGATTTGATTTATTCTTTTATATCGAGGATAATGGAATAAGCACTCTTGTGCTTTTTTTTCACCCAGTCCCCGTGTGTATGCAGTTTTGTAAATGCCATCTGTTCCCACCGGCACACGATGGCCTACTCTTATGAATAGCGGACCAGGATTTAACGTGTGCGCAAGGTGTTCTGCGTGCGTTCGCACACGGGGCCTCGGTTTAAAGTCTCATCCGAAGGACTTTTGGGGAGGGTGGAGTCAGCACTGATGTTAACTCCAGAAGAAAAATCTCCTCGACCGGACTCGAACCCGGGTCTTCAAATTGCCAGCGCAATGTTCTGACCACTGGGCTATCCGTCCCCGTGAGATTTTTGGCGTGTGTGACCGTTTTTGTTGGCCATTTAGGTAGCTGCATTCCAACTTCAGGGACGATGTTTAAACTCGCTACCAGTGTGCATGGGGGTCTGTTGTTTGGTTGGTTGGTTTTGTTTGTTTGTTGGTTGGTTTGTTGGTTTGTTTTTTTGGGGGAGGGTAAATTTTCATTTGATTTTTTTTTTTTTTTTTTTTTTTGGGGGGGGGGTGTCCTCCGTTCTTATTGGCACAAGTGTACTACTCTTCCAAGAGGCAGAACGGGTTTGACCATGTGCACGAGGTGTTCTTCTTGTATTTGCTGACGGGACTCTTTGAGTTCTAGTCTCAACCGCAGGACTTTGAGGGGAGTGGAGTCAGTGCTGAGGTTAACTCCAGGGGGGAATTCCCTTCACTAAACGGGCGTCTGAGTGGTGGCTTGACACCCTACATTCAGACAATCTCCATCCTGTTTAGTTCCAGGATAAGGAAGAAACACGCGTGTGCTATTTAGAATTCACATCCAGTCCCTTGAGAATGCAGGTTTGTCAATGTTACCATCCCTTCCCACAGCACGATGCACAATGGCCTACTCCTCTAAATATTGGAACAGGTTTTAGTGGGTGTGCAAGCTGCTCTGCGACTAGCGAAATGAATAAATGAATTAATAAATCAATCAATAAATCAATCAGTGAAATCAATCGACGAAATCATCAATCAGTCCTGGTTGCCTTCTGCACGTTTAAAAATAAACGAATGAATTGCAAAAAAATCAATCAATACAGCAATCAATTAATGAATTAATCAATCAGTCCTAGTTTCTTTCTGCAAACAAAGATAGAAACGAATGAATTGTTAAATCAATCAATACATCAATCAACGACTGATTTAATCAATCATGGTTGATTTCTGCAAACAGAGAAAGAAAGAAATGGACTGCTAAATCAATCAATACATCAATCAGTCAATCAATCAATCAATCTGGTTGCCTTCTGCACATGAACAAACAAATAAATAAAGAGCTAAATCAATCAATAAGTCAATCAATTACTCAATCAGTAAATCCTGGTTGTAATCTGCGAAACAGAGAAAAATAAACAAATGAATTGTTAAACTAACCAATACATCAATCAGCCAATCAACTATTCAATCAATCCTGGTTGCCCTCTGCACATAAATAAACAAATAAACGATTAACTAAATCAATCAATAAATCAATCAAGGAATCAATCAATCAATCAGTCTATCAATCCTGGTTTCCTTGTGCACATAGAGAAATGAATAAATGAATGATTTGCTAAATCAATCAAGGAATCAATCAATACCTGAATCAATAAATCCTGGTTGCAATCTGCAAAAAACAGAAAGAAACAAATGAATTGCTAATCAATCAATACATCAATGAATAAATTAATTAATCAGTTAATCAATTAATCATTTTCATTTATTTATTCATTTATTTCTTTTACATCGAGGATAATGGAATAAGCACTCATGTGTTTTTTCCACATCCAGTCCCCGTGTGTATGCAGCTTTGTAAATCTTGTCATCTGTTCTCACCGGTACACAATGGCTTACTCTTACAAAAGCGGAACAGGATTTAACGTGTGCGCAAGATGTTCTGCGTGCGTTCACACACGGGGCCTCAGTTTATAGTCTCATCCGAAGGACTTTTGAGGAGAGTGGTGTCAGCACTGATGTTAACTCCAGAGGAAAAATGTGTGTGTGTGTGTGTGTGTGTGTGTGTGTGTGTGTGTGTGTGTGTGTGTGTGTGTGTGTGTGTGTGTGTGTGTGTGGTGTGTGTGTCCACAGTATGAACAAACTTTCCATCCCCGCCGAATGCTAAACTGGGAGTTACCGAAACGTAAAGGAAAGGTAAGGTCTCTCTGTCTCTGTCTCTGTCTCTGTCTCTCTGTCTCTGTCTCTGTCTGTCTGTCTGTCTGTCTGTCTGTCTGTCTGTCTGTCTGTCTGTCTGTCTGTCTGTCTGTCTGTCTGTCTCTCTCTCTCTCTCTCTCTCTCTCTCTCTCTCTCTCTCTCTCTCTCTCTCTCTCTCTCTCTCTCTCTCTCTCTCTCACTCACACACACACACACACACACACACACACACACACACACACACACACACACACACACACACACACACACACACACTGTAGACACACGGGGAGTATCATCGCGTGACAACATTGCGGTTTTATGATGATTATTATAATAGTGAAGGTGCATGGAATTTATATATGAAATTACACTAGAATTATTATCAGGTGAGAACAACATTGTGGCTTTATAATTATCATTATAGTGAAAGTGCATGGAATTTATATATAAATTTATAGCGCTATAATTATTATTTTGTGAGAACAACATTGTGGCTTTATAATCATCATACTAATGATAGTGCATGAAATTTATATGTAAAATTACAGTGCTAGAATTAATATCTTGTGAGAACAATATTATGGTTCTATGGTCATCATAATAGTGACAGTGCATGGAATTTTATATACAATTAAAGCACTAGAATTATTATCTAGTGACAACAATATTGTGTTCTATATTGATCACAATAATAATGCAAGGAAATAGTATGTGTAATTATAGCGCTATAATTATTATCTTTGTGAGAACAACATTGTGGTTTTAAAATCATCATAATAGTGAAAGTGCTGGAATTTATATATAAATTTATAGCGCTATACTTATCATCTGGGGAGAGCAACATTATGGTTCTATAATGATCACATACATGATAATGCATGGAATTTCCTATAGTGCTATACTTACCATCTGGGGGAGAGCAACATTATGGTTCTATAATGATCATAATAATGATAGTGCATGCAATTTATACATAAGATTATAGCGCTACAATTATTATCTAGTGACAAAAACATTATGGTTCTATAAGGATCCCAATGATGATAATGCATGGAATTTATACATAAAATTATCACTCACTCACTCACTCAGTCCCATGTCCCAAAGGACGTAGGGGGGACATGAGAGAAGACGCAACAGAGATCTTTTTCCATGCTTCACGATCCTGTGTGGCTAGTAGGAGGTGTTGCAGGGGTTGGGCGGTCCAGTCTTTGATGTTGTCAACCCATGATTTCTTTTGGCGGCCTCTTCTTCTCTTGCCCGCGACTGTTCCTTGCAAGATGGTTTTTGCTAGGGTGTTGTGTCTTGTGGTGTGACCAAACCACATCAGCTTTCTCTTCTTTATGGTGGAGAGCAAAGGCTCTTGGGGGCCCACACGCTTTTTGATTTCTTCATTCACATAGTTATTGGTCTTGTGTTCTTTGTATGATATTTTGAGGAGTCTTCTGTGGCACTTGTTCTCGAATGCTTGGATTCTCTCTCTAACTTGCTGTCAGAGTCCATGATTCACAGCCATATAGGAGGATAGATATCACGAGGGATTTGTAAGGTGGTATTTGGTGCAGAAGCTGATGTTGTTGCTTCTGATGATCTTCTCGAGTCTGACTAGAGCAGATGTTGCTGTTGCAATGCGAGCTTTCACTTCATTGTTTGATGTGCCATCTTTTGTTAGGATGGAGCCTAAGTATTTGAATTGGCTCACCTCTTCTAGTGTTTCTCCATTCATCTTTATTTCCGTGATGTCATTACTCGCGCTGTTGACCATGATCTTTGATTTCTCTGTACTGACCTCCATGCCGTGTGCGCTCGCTCGATCTGTTAAATTGTTTGTGAGGATTTGCAGTTCTTGTTTGCTGCTGCCCATGAGGTCAATGTCATCTGCAAATCTGAGGTTGCAAAGGGGTCTTCCACCAATGGAGATGGAAGTGTGGTGGTTTTGCAGTGTCTCTGTCATGATGTTTTCGAGGAAGAGGTTGAAGAGTACAGGTGAGAGAAGGCAGCCCTGGCGAACCCCAACCGTGGTCTTGAAGAACTCGCCCACGTGATTGTTCATGAAAACTGCACTTTTTGCGTTCTCGTACAGAGCCTTGATGACTTCAATTAGGCAGCTGTCAATGTTGAAGTGCCTGAGTACTTGCCAGAGGCCGTCATGCCATACCCTGTCAAAGGCCTTTTTGAAGTCTATGAAATTGTGGTACAAGTCTTTTTGGTGTTGGAGATGCTTCTCTATCAGAATTCTCAGATTGAAAATTTGTTCCATTGTGCTGCGTTTTGGTCTAAAGCCCGCTTGTTCTTCTGCCAGGAGTTTTTCCGCTTGGTTTTTCAGTCTGTTGAGGACTACCTGCAGCATGATCTTGCTAGGATGACTTATGAGACTGATGGTTCTGTAGTTCTGGCATTGCTTGAGGTTTCCTTTCTTTGGCAGGGGTATTACAAGAGACTGTGTCCATTCTTTTGGCCATTCTTTGGTGTCGTGGATCTTCTGAGAAAGTTCTGTGAATCGCCTTGCTGTTTCATTCCCTCCATTTTTTATGAGTTCAGCTGGGATGTTATCGATTCCAGGGGACTTCCCCTTCTTCAATTGTTTAATAGCTGCATCTACTTCACAGCTTAGTATTGGTGGGTCTTTATCTTGGTGTTCAGGGGGTTTGTCAGAAACTATGTTGGTATCTGGGCGTAGTGGGTAGTTGTACAATCCCTCACAGTATTCTGTCCAGCGTTGGAGGATGGCATTGTTTTCCGTTAAAAGATTTCCTTCTTTGTCTTCAATAACAGAGGCTTTAGGCTGTGTGGTTTTCGTTAGTGCTTTCAAAGTGTCGTAAGCTGTTTTGCTGTTTCCCTTGGTCATTCCAGCTTCGATATTGCAAATTGTTATATCGAATTATAGCGCTTATTATATATTATTATAGTGTTATATAAAATTATAGCGCTACAATTATTATCTAGTGACAACATACAACATTATGGTTCTATAATAATCATAATAATGATAGTGCATGAAATTTATACATGAGATTACAGCGCTACAATTATTATCTAGTGACAACATTGTGGTTCTTTAATGATCATAATAATGATAATGCATGGAATTTATATGTATAGCGCTATAATTATTATTTGGGGGAGAACAACATTGTGGTTTTATAATGATCATAATAATGATTTAATAGGTAAAGGTGTCCCATAACCTTGGTGGTCGTAGGGGAGCGAGGCGTCAGAGACCTCAGCTTCTCTAGGGGGCCGGCATATTATTATTATTTTTTTTTTTTTTTTAATTTTCTTTTTTAAATAATAATACATGGAATTTGTGTAGCGCTATATCTTGTAAAAATAAATCAAAGCGCTTGCATTCGACCTATACAACACACAAGCAATCAATAACAATTTACAGTTTCAGCAAATTCGAATGTACACACACACACACACACACACACACACACACACACACACACACACACACACACACACACACACACACACACACACAAGCGCGCGCGCGCACGCACACGCGCACACACACACACACGCAGGCACACACGCACGCGCGCGCGCGCGCACACAAAACACCTATAAAGGTTGTACACTTTGGCAGGTAGATGTTGAAGGCAGGGACAGGTAAGAGATGGAAACAGAAGGATAAAAACTTAGGTTTGAAATAAGTGTGTCTTGAGGTTGGATTTAACAGTGTCATAAGTAGGCTTTTGCCAGAGGGAGAGAGGGAGGTCGTTCCACATCGATGGACCAGAAACAGAAAAAGAGCCGCGGCCAACGGTAGATAGGTTGAATCTGGGTATTCTTAAGGACAAAGTATCTGCCGACGAGCGGAGGGAGCGAGAAGGTGTGTACAAGTGAAGACATTCACAGAGGTAGGAGGGTGCAGTATTGTGGAGACATTTGTAACAGAGGGTATTGAGGGCGGAGCCCATCTCCTCTCCTTCGCTGCTTTACCTCCCCTGACCTTAAAGAGGGCAGGTACCGTTGATAGCTGGGTAAACTGGGGGACTGTACTGAAGCCGAGGTGTGCAAACGGTCACCCATCCAATTGGTCACCCATCCAATTGGTAACGGCGCTCAACGCTGCTTAATTTGACTGGGGGAAAGCGAGTGCTCTGACCACTGAGCCCCTATAATAATGATAATGCATAGAATGTATATGGGTCATTCTCAGAAACATGTGAGGCATGATAGTGACCTACTTTACACATCTGCCATTTGGCTGAATTAAGTTTTAAATTGTGGTGAATGCTGTTTACTGGTTGTGTTTAATTTTAAAAAAAAAATTTTTAAATGTTTTTATGACCATTTGTGTTTTTGCTTTTAAATATTGTGAATTTATTTCACCAAATTGCTCATTCCAACATGGCGGATTTGTGACATTTTGGTGCATACTTTATTCAGATTGTTCTTCTGACTTGAAAGACTGCTAATTTGAAACACAACTTGTATTAAAGTAATGCCCAGATGTTGTTTTAAGTTCCCTAGAAGAAAAATTGTACTTTCTTTGTCATGGACATTAAATAGAGGGCAGATTAAAAGCTTGTTGCGTTTCCCAAGTAGGCCCAATTTTAACAATTTACTCACAAAGAACTATATGTTATCATCAACACATTATAGCCACAAGGGATGAATTAAACTGTTAACAGTATAAAGAAAACATTGTTTTTGATCAGCTGGAGCTCCTATCCTCGTAAATTGCTTGAAACCCCAGATGACCAACATGGTTTCCCTTTTTTCCTGTCACAACCAAACAATGTAGATCTGTTGCAAAATCCGGCACATTCTTTCATTGACCGAGATTTTCAGGTAGGTACTTCATCTTGACCTTAATTATCTCTGACACATACTTTTTCCCGCCAAAGGAGTATCGCGATGCTATAATTAGAGTTCCAGTCTTTGGTTTCTCCCAGCTTTTTCATGTCACAACCAAACGCAGCATTTGATCAATAATAATACTGATTGATATATCACTTTAATTATATAAATCAATGTAGATAATGTTAACAGAATGCATTGTTTCTAATTTAAGATGGTGTTTTTTTTTTCCATTTGTGTTTAAATTGCTACACTTGGGTGATTTGTGGTTTTGAAGGGTGTGGTTTCCATGTCACAACCAAACGGTTTCCATGTTACAGCCGTAACAAAAAACATCTAACTCTAAAATGACAAATTAGTATAATTAATAATGTTAATAGAATGCATTGTTTCTAATTTAAGATGGTGGGTTTTTTTTCAATTTGTGTTTAAATTGCTTCACTTCAGTGATTTGTGGGTTTTGAGGGGTGTGGTTTCC
>CM060346.1:5021250-5028750 GCA_030674155.1 Stramonita haemastoma
GAAATCCTGTTCCACTTTTCGTAAGAGTAGGCCATCGTCGGTGAGAACAGATGACAAGATTGACAAAAACTGCAAACACACGGGGACTGGATGTAAAAAAAAAAATGCACGTGAGTGCTTATTCCATTATCCTCGATATAAAAGAACAATTATTAAGGTGAGACATGGGTCGAAAAGCAGCCCAAATCATGATTTTTTTTAGAATTAAAAATTGCTGAATATATTTATGGAGTTCTCCCTGTGTGAATTTAAAGAATTCAGGTTGTAAAACATGTCTGTAGAAACAGGCTACTTCTACTTGTTTTAAATAAAAAGATTTAGGAGTTTGAAATATTTAAAATTGGCGGCCATATTTGATTGTTTCCTTGGCAACAATGCAAAAAACTGAGTAATTCTTTGATTTGTCTGTATTACAAGTGATGCCCTTTCGATATATGGCATAACTTTTAACATGGATTTGTAAACAAAATTTCATCAGTTTCGAACCCCATGTCCCACCTTAAATTAATGAATAAAATAGATAGATAAATAAATAAATATGTGTATCCCAAATCACACACAGATTTATTCTTTGTTTCTTATTCCTACCAACTAACACACTGCTATTTAGACAGAACTTTCTATTGTGAAATTGACGGGGGGGGGGTGGATGCTGGTGTTTTATTTCCCTTGCTCGGCGAGATCTCCATGTGGGAATAAAACGCCTTTTGAATGAACTGCAAAGACTAATAGTATATAAAAAAAATTAAGTATATTCTGTCGATGTATATATAAAAAATAAACAACGACAACATTTTTTAAAAATTCCCCCTCTAAAAACTATATATACTTTTTTCTTTTTTTTTTTTTTTGGGGGGGGGGGGGGGGAATAGTATTTTAAATAGTATCTCTACCTGTGTGTGACCTGCTCACTAATGAAATTTATGAGAAAATAATTTAAATACGATAAAAAAAAAAAAGTTTGTCAGAAGTGGGATTCGAACCCACGCCTGGAGAACCAGACTGCGACCTGAACGCAGCGCCTTGGACCGCTCGGCCATCCTGACATCTGACTATGCGGCAAAAAATAATTTATATATAACTAAGTAAGCTTGCGGTTACTGCGCAGTAAGTTTCATGCTTTTGGTCTCTATAAATAAACCCTTTTCTTTTATTTTGAAAAGAAAGAGAAGAGGGTTCTAACACGTAAACGTCGGTACCACGTAAATTTGTTACATTACTAGTTATCTCCTTGTCAAGACCGTAGAGCTATAAATAGCGTAGTTGTTAGATGTTTATATTTATTTATTTATTTATTTATTCTTTTATATTTATTTATTCTTTTATATGGAGGATAACAGAATAAGCAATCATGCGCTTTTTTTCATCCGGTCCCCGTTGTGTATGCAGTTTTGTAAATATTGTCATCTGTTCCCACCGGCACACGATGGCCTACTCTCACGAAAAGCGGAACAGGATTTAACGTGTGCGCAAGATGTTCTGCGTGCGTTCGCACACGGGGCCTCGGTTTTAAAGTCTCATCCGAAGAACTTTGGGGAGGGTGGAGTCAGCACTGATGTTAACTCCAGGAGAAAAATCTCCTCCACCGGAATCGAACCCGTCGTCAAATTGCCAGCGCAATGTTCTGACCACTAGGCTATCCCCTCCCCACTGTTTGAAGTGTGGCGATCATTTGTTGATGGTACATGCCAAAGATTGGATAGGCCTACACCCCCTCAGGAAATAGCCTACAGGAAAAAACAGAATTGTTGTCCAAAGCTCCTGAATAAAAACTCTCCACTAGGACGTTAATCTTTACAATCGTAACGACAATAACGTGTGGTCCCCAAATCGAGTTGAGTAGGGAAATAACTGTAATTTGCACTTTCGCTTTTACCTGACTAATAAACAATACATGGCATGGAAATGAATACATAGACTGATTGACGCATTTTTTTAAATGACAAAAGTGAACACAAGAAAGGGGAGATTTGTCAAGAGAGGAGAGAGAGAGAGAGAGAGAGAGAGAGAGAGAGAGAGAGAGGAGAGAGAGAGAGAGAGAGAGAGAGAGAGAGAGAGAGAATGAATGAATGAATGAATGAATAATCTTTATTTTTCAAGGGTAACAGAGTAAGCATTACCGTAAAATCCCTAGCATAAGCCCACCATCTAGCAAATCGCCCACCCCCCACTTTGGGCCAAAAGTTGTGCACAGGGGTAACTACCTAGCAAACGCCCACCCTGCTTTTTTCAGAGACTATGCTCACTTTCACTAGGATTTGTGCAGACTGTTCTAAAAGTCATCTTTTCCCCCTCCTTTACCTTTTCGTGTTTCCTTTTTTCTTATTCTTTGTCCCCTCTCCTCACTCCCACCCATCCCCAACAAAGTGAATTAAAATTACGTCATGCTTTTTCCACTGACATCTTTTGTCTGTCAGTGACATATCGGTACTTTGACAACGCTTCCTGATGGCCGGAAGTTGGTTCTTGAATCTCTCTGTGCCATTTTTGCAAAATGCCCAAGCGAGAGTCTTACACTAGATCTTTCAAATTGGAAGCCCTCCAGTGTCTGGATAACGAAGCAGGTGGGAATGTTTCAGAGTGTACCGTGAATTTTCTGTGGATAGGAAGAGGATCAGGGAATGGAGTGAAAACAGAGATAGACTTGAACAGCAGTACGGAAAAGACAAACAAAAACGGAAACTGTCAAAAGGACCAGCAGTTAGGTCTGAACATGTCGACCATGGTGTGCTGCATTATCTGGAAGATTAAAGATCTGAAGGCAGGGTATTGGGAAACAAGGACCTACAAGGAAAGCGATGGAACTCATTGGCCTTCCTTGCCTCAAAGTCCCTTTTTTCTATTTTCCTTCACTTCTACTCACATGACCTAACACATGCTTTTGGGGATTGTATTCACTCAATTACATGGTTGAGCACAAAAATTACTTTGTGCAAAGGGGTCTATCCCTAGCAAACGCCCACCCCCCAATTTTGCCCTAAATCAGTGCACAGGGGGGGGGGGGGGGGGGGGGGGGGGGCGTATGCTAGGGATTTTACGGTACATACTTTTTTTCATCGGCCCTTGCCCTGATCAGGGAATAAAGCTAAGAAACCCCCTCCCTACCCCTACATACCAGCATCACCACCAGCAGCAGAGAGAGAGAGAGAGAGAGAGAGAGAGAGAGAGAGAGAGAGAGAGAGAGAGAGAGAGAGAGAGAGAGAGAGAGTCATCAAATTGCATCATCATCAAAACAAACCAATCAACGAAATATTTCAAAACACCCACAAAACACTTCTGTAAACAAAATTTATCATCAATGAAACCTATAAGCTCACGAAACATTCATATGAAAATTAATATCCCCTGTGTGTAAGTGTGTGTGTGTGTGTGTGTGTGTGTGTGTGTGTGTGTGTGTGTGTGTGTGTGTGTGTGTGTGTGTGTGTGTGTGTCGCGCGCTGCGCGTGCCTGTGGCGTGTGTGCATGCGTGCATGTGTACATGCTTGTGTGTGTGTGTGTGTGTGTGTGTGTGTGTGTGTGTGTGTGTGTGTGTGTGTGTGTGTGTGTGTGTGTGTGTGTGTGAAGGGGGAAAAACAAGTAAAGAAGGCATAGTAGACACGAAAAAAAAAACTAATTAAAATTCGTATCTTTATATTTGAACAGTAAAACTACAATTTCAATTCAAATTTTTAAGAACCCAAACATTCCTATCCAATAATAAGACTAGGATAGCATATGTAGAAGTGGAAGATGGAAAAAAAAAAAAAAAGAAAAGAAAAAAAATAAAAAATAAAAAATAAAATGAAAAAAATAGAAATAAAATAAAATAAAAGGCATCTTTAAATTACATCATGATCAAAACAAATCAGTCAACAAAGTATTTCAAAACACCCACAAAACACTTCTGTAAACAAATCATCAATGAAACCTATAGGCCCAAGCTCACAATGTGGCCAGGCCTAACAATGAAAAGAAAAATCCCGAAAGCAAAACAAACAAAGAGCAAAATTGTATAAAAGAAGTAACAAATAGGGGCAAAACAACATTTAAGGTTACACAAACAAGTTTAAAATCAAACTCAATACATTAAGACATGCAAAATTTACTAATGAAGATGAAAGAGAAAATGCAATTATTCAGGACATGCTACATAAGGCATTACAAATCTATAAGCCAAAACATTCATATGAAAAATAATACATTCCATTGTGTTGTGTGTGTGTGTTGTGTGTGTGTGTGTGTGTGTGTGTGTGTGTGTGTGTGTTGTGTGTGTGTGTGTGTGTGTGTGTGTGTGTGTGTATGTATGTGTTGTGTGTGTGTGTGTGTGTGTGAGGGGGGGGGGGAAGCAAAGATAGCATAAAAAAAACAACCCACATACATGAAAAAAAAAAAAAAAACCAAACAAACATAAAAAATCCTTAAACACAAAACACTAAATAAAATCACATCACTATATAAAACAGTAAAATTCAATTTTAATTCAACATAGGAACCAAACATCTATACAGTGATAAGTCTAGGATGGAAAAGAGAGAGAGAGAGAGAGAGAGAGAGAGAGAGAGAGAGAGAGAGAGGAGAGAGAGAGAGAGAGAGAGAGAGAGAGAGAGAGAGAGAGAGCATCATCAAATTACATCATCATAAAAAAAAAAAAATAATAATAATAAAAATATATTTAAAAAATTTAAACTCAGACAATAAAGTATTTGAAATTGATATTGTAAAATACAAAAGATATTAAAATAGTTCAATCAACAAATTTTAAAACAATCTTTAAATGTGCCACCTTGTTATGCTGATGGATGAATCCAAATGAATTACTAAAAGTGGTCATCCAGTCACTTTTTGGGCCCCCTGGTTATGCTGATGATGAATCCAAATGAACTACCTAAATAGTAAGACTAAGTTTGTAGGCACTCTGTGAAGTTGGAGATAAGTCAATATGCTTAAAGATTATTTGAATTATGCATTATGAGTCATATAGGCAACAGTTGATGTCTCAGTTTTGATAAGAAATGTTGAACATAAGAATGGCAATGGATTAAGGGGCATTGACTAAGATGGTTATCTTTTTTTTTCCCTTTTTTTTCCTTTTCTTTTTTTTTTGTGGGGGGGGGGGGGGGTGGTTTAGGGGTAGGGTTAGAGTCTGTTGGAATTAAAGTGGATATGAATATGTCGTTTGAAGACCTCCCTACTTTGGGAGCACTTCAAGTTCAATGGTAGCATGTTCCAAGCGATTACTACCAGAGTAAGAGAGGCTTGATTTGAATAGATCAATTCTTGGTATGGGTCGCTGAAATTTTGTTGAATCTCGAGAATTCAAGTGAAATGTTGATTTCAATGTTGTAGGAGCTTGCCCATAGAGGAGTTTATTTATAAACATTGCTTTATTTATAGCAAGCATTTCTCGTAATGGAAAGACTCCCAATTTTGTGTAGTCAGATTCAACTAAACTTGAGGACTTTAAGAGTACTGCCTTGAGGGCTGGTTTATAGTTACTAATAAGAGGTTTTAACATATTTGCACTGGCAGTGTCAAAGAGTGTAGAGCAATAATTAATTGATGACAAAATATAAGCCTGTAAAATTAGTTTTCGAGCATGTAAGTTTAAGAAGTGTTTTATTCTACAAAGCTGATAGACTTGTGTGGACACAGTGTTGCTCAATTTGGTTACATGTGCTGTCCATGAGAGATTATTGTCTATTGTAATACCTAAGACTTTGTGATTGTCCACTTCTTCAATTAGGGTTTTGTTTATGAATACAGGGGGGAGTGGAGTTGTCATATTTTGTCTTTTTTGTCTTGTGGTGATAAGCATTAGTTTGGTTTTTTGTGGATTGAGGGACATATGGTTTTGTTGACACCATTTCTCAAGAGAGTCAATACTTTTTTGTAATGAAACTGATATTCTATCTATGTTGGTGTGGCTAGCATGTATTGTTGTATCATCACAAAAAAGCTGACATGGTTTTTTTATATGGAGTGGAAGGTCATTGACATTTATACAAAATAGAAGTGGGCCTAGTATTGAGCCTTGGGGGACACCATATTTGACTGGTAATGTACAGGACTTGGAATTATTGATACACACATATTGCTCTCTGTTTCCAAGAAAGGATTTCAACAGTTGTAGGACATTATCTGATATCCCATACAATGACAGCTTCTTACATAAAAGCTTATGATCAATTACATCTAAAGCTTTTGCAAAATCAACAGAAAGGGCACCACAGAACCTGTTGTCATTTAAATTAGTTAACCAACTTTCAACTAGGCTCTTAAGAGCAGTGTGACAAGAATGACTTTTTCTGAAATCCGATTGATTCTTGTTTAGAAGATTGTGAATCTCAAGATGGTGATAAATGTGTCTATGAATGTGTTTTTCCAACGGTTTTGATATTATTGATAAATTAGAAATAGGTCTGTAATTACAAGACTTTGAATGGTCTCCACTTTTAAAGAGAGGAATTACTTTAGCAATTTTAAACTGTGTTGGAAAATAGCATTTTTCAATGCATAAGTTATAAATATAAGTTAATGTGTCAGAGATGATAGGAGCTGCTAACTTGAGAATTTTACTGTCAATACCATCTGGTCCTCTACTAGTAGTTTGTTTCAAGCTATTTAGATATCTGAACACTTCAGAAACACTTATGAAAGGGATTTTAATTTTGATTTTAATGTTTTTTGATGAGCAAAAGCTTTTTAGCTCTTCTAAGGAGTTTAATTCTGTCTCATCTTGTTTTATAACTGTTTCAGCTATGGTGATAAAATAAATGTTGAGATCATCTGGGGAAATTTTATTAAAAAATGGATTGAGTTGGGTATTTATTGGTTAATTGATTGATAGCCTGCCAAACAGCTTTAGGATTGTGTTTGGATGAGGCAAGATTTTGGAAATATTTTTGTTTGGCTTTGCATTTTAATGAGTTTACTTTGTTTCTTTGTTCTTTAAATTCTCCTATTTTTCTTGCTTTTAATAGATCATCTCTTAAATAAGTTTCTTTTAGAATCTCAGTTGTCATCCATTTAGGTTGTGTTGCATGCTCCACTCTTTGGGTTTTGAAAGGAGCATGTTTATCATAGACTGAGGTAAATGTTTCTAGCCAAAAATATATGGCTTTCTCTGGGTCTGTAAAGTTGTAAACATGATTAATTGAGAGAGAGAGAGAGGAGAGAGAGAGAGAGAGGAGAGGAGAGAGGAGAGAGAGAGAGAGAGAGAGAGAGAGGAGGAGAGTGTAGGGTGTGTGTGTGTGTTGTGTGTGTGTGTGTGTGTGTGTGTGTGTGTTGTTGTTTCGTTTGATACGATTGTAGTGCCAGAGAAGTCATCCGACTTGGGGACTGTACCATGAAACATGACCACTAGGGGGTTTGTGTGTGTGTGTGTGTGTGTGTTGTGTGTGTGTGTGTGTGTGTGTGTGGTGTGTGTGTGGTGTGTGTGTGTCTGTTGTGTGTGTGTGTGTGGTGTGTGTGTGTTGTGTGTGTGTGATTTTTTTTATTTTATTCTTTTTTTTTCAAGGATAA
>CM060346.1:5031250-5046250 GCA_030674155.1 Stramonita haemastoma
GTGGGAATTGACAGTCAAAAAACTCTGAAAAGTGAGGGGGTCCAGGGGGTTTTGCCCCTGGTGGGGTCAAGGGGCAGAGCCCCTTGTGGGGGTCAGGGGGCAACGCCCCTGAAGCTGAAGGTTTTTCAACAATTCTAGCCTGTTTAACAGCCTCTCCTTGAGCTAATTTCAGTTTTTGATACTAAGCAATTTCTGCCCTAAAATAAGCTCTCCAAGAATGACTTTCTGTCATTTCTTCAATCTAAAGGAGGTTCTATACCCAAGTAATCACATAGCAAAATTAGTATATTTCTAGACAAATGTGCACTAATGCAGATACAGGAAGAAAGAGAAAGTAAGTACTGACACATAGAGAAACAGAGAGAAAAAAACAGAGAGAAAGAAAGGGGGGGGGGGAGAGAGAGGTGTGTGTGTGTGTGTCTGTGCATGTAAGAAACAGGGAGAGGTGGAGAAAATGAGACAGAGACAGAGAGAGAAGTGTGTGTGTGTGTGTGTGTGTGTGTGTGTGTGTGTGTGTGTGTGTGTGTGTGAGGGAGAGGGAGAGAGAGCGAGATCAATACACTCTTATGAAGACTGAAGAAGATCCTATGTCTTTCTCATTTTAAAATCAAGTTGAAGCCCCCGTACAAAAGCAGATTAAAAATTCATCTGATTTCAGAGTGAACTCACCATGACAGTTTGCATGGCCAAAAAACAAGTTCTGTGTATGTGTGTACTTTCCGGCTGTCCGGTACAGCGGAGGCTGTGTTCCACACGATGTAACTTTAGAACAGTCACTCTGCCGTTTTAACGATCAACTGATTTCCCGATGATGCGAAAGGGTTACTGTTCCATGATTTGCCAAGAAATTAGTGCTTCTATAACTAAAGTGCCGTGGTTTGTTATTTTCCGACCCTGTTCCAATTTCCGACACCATTTGCTAATGAAAGCTCAACTTTCACTATCAAGAGACATAGCGCAAGTTTTAAACATTGCTCGGCAAAACGAACCAATTTTTCTGTTTGTGCATCTATATCGGCAACTGTACCTCTTCTAGCCCATCATGGACTGTGAGCGTCATTTTGCGTTTATTCCGCATCTTTCTTTGCTTGTAAGTGTGTCAGTTCGATCTGTTTTTCCACGAAGTCTACACTACTTTCCGCCATTTTGTTTTGAAAGAGATGCTGTGCGCATGCGCTATAAGGGGAGACAACTGAACGATAGGATCTAGCAGACAACATAATGCATCTCATCGCTTAACGATAGAAGACTATATTTTTGATTTTCGGATTTTTTTAAAGACAAAAATTGGATTTTTATTAATAAAACTGTATTTTCTTATTTTAAAACTTTTTCCGAAACAAATACGGAAGGTGCACAGGTCTGCACAAGGTTGCACACCACTTTTTGCGAAGCAAAGCGATCACATTTCCAAGGGAGGCAATTACGATTACCTCCCTTTACGAAATAGGTGGCCCGACGCGAGTAGCAGACGACAAGCATTCTATCGGCGATAATACGATCTTCGGACACGCTTCTCGGATTTATTTCTCCAAAGTTTTATTTTGAATATATATTTTTTAATTTTTTTAATAAAATCTCACACATGACTTCCATTTTTAGGGCTTTTTAGGGCCTCCAGGGCAATATGTCTCATTTTTAGGGCTTTTTAGGGGCCCTATTTTGGCTTTCCCAAAATTAGGGCTTTTTAGGGCTTTTTAGGGACTTGTGCGAACCCTGACTAGGCTATCCCGTCATTGTTGTTGTTGTCGTTGTTGGTGTGTGTGTTGTGTGTGTGTGTGTGTGTGTGTGTGTGTGTGTGTGTGTGTGTGTGTGGAAATTGCTTGTCAAAAAAAGCATGTCTCCAGAAATATTGGTGGTCATCATATTACCTTTTTTTTTTTTTTTAATAAGGTGTGGAGGTTAAGTTCCAAAACTTCATACCTCAGAAAAAAAACAACTAGATTGCTATGCCCTGGGTTTGTTTTTTCTAATTTCTGACAGTTACCTATCTAGAAAAACAAAGATTCCTTTTTAAAAAAAGATAAACATGGTTTGCGTTAAATTTGTCATTGTTTTTTATCTAGAAAAAAATAGAAAAGGATAATTATGGTCTGTGTTTATTTGTCACCGTTTTCTATCCCCCCCCAAAAAAAAAGAAGAAAAAAGAAAACATGATTGTAGTCTGTTTTTAATTTGTCCCGGATTTCTGTCTAAAAATAGGAAGATAATTGCAGTCTGTTTTTAATTTGTTACTGTTTTCTGTCTAAAAATGAAGAAGATAATTGTGGTCTGTTTTTAATTTGTCACGGTTTTCTGTTTAAAAAAGAAAGATAATCGTGGTCTGGTTTTTTTTAAACCTGTCACTGTCCTTTAGTTTAAAAAAAAAAAAAGATAATTGTGGTCTGTTTTTAAACTTGTCACTGTTTTCAGTTTGAAATGAAAGATAATCGTGGTCTGGTTTTTTTTAACTTGTCACTGTCCTTTAGTTAAAAAAAAAGAAGATAATTGTGGTCTGTTTTTAAACTTGTCCCTGTCCTTTTGTTTAAAAAAAAACAAAAGATAATTGTGGTCTGTTTTTAAACTTGTCCCTGTCCTTTTGTTAAAAAAAAAAAAAAGATAATTGTGGTCTGTTTTTAAACTTGTCCCTGTCCTTGTGTTAAAAAAAAAAGATAATTGTGGTCTGTTTTTAAACTTGTCCCTGTCCTTTTGTTTAAAAAAAAAATAATAATAATTGTGGTCTATTTTTAAACTTGTCCCTGTCCTTTTGTTTAAAAAAAAAAGAATAATTGTGGTCTGTTTTTAAACTTGTCCCTGTCCTTTTGTTTAAAAAAAAAGAAGATAATTGTGGTCTGTTTTTAAACTTGTCCCTGTCCTTTTGTTTAAAAAAAAAAGAAAGATAATTGTGGTCTGTTTTTAAACTTGTCCCTGTCCTTTTGTTAAAAAAAAGAAGATAATTGTGGTCTGTTTTTAAACTTGTCACTGTTCTTGTGTTAAAAAAAGAAGAAGATAATTGTGGTCTGTTTTTAAACTTGTCACTGTTTTCTGTCCCCAAAAATAATTATGATAAATGCGGTCTGTTTTTGATGTCTTCATTCTTCTTCCAAAGAAGAGGAAGCAGGTTAATGAGATAAATATAAAAATAGTAACAGAGGAGGCAATGTGCTGGTGTTACAAGGGACTTAATTCTGCAGTTATCACAAGGGAGTTAACTTTGCAGCCGTTTTTTTCACAATCTAAGCACGATTTAAAAAAGCTGGACTCAACAACTGTCCTGTGTGTGATTCAAAAGTTTGCTCTTTTTCTTTTGTTTTGGATATTTGAAATAAATACAAACAAAAAAAACCACAGTAAAATGAAACACCTGTATTGCCTACCCGAATTCAGTGTGTGTGTGTGTGTGTGTTTTAATGTGTGTGCGAGTGTGCGCGCGCATGTGCTTTAGCCTCTCTTTAGCTGGTGTGTTACATCAAGTTTGTTTGATAACTTGGTGTATCTGTGTGTTTGGCTGTGTAATTTTTTTCTTTGATGGATGATTGATATGGGCTACATATTCAGAAAATGAGTTTGAAGCATAATCTGAAAGAAGAGATCATTCTGACCAAGACACACAAAAATCAGATTTCAATTATCTTTATTACTTTCTGATATACACGTGTTTGAGTCTCCAGGTGATCGGTGACCCTGTTTCCAGATAAAATTCAAATAGCTTTTCCGGCAGGAAAATATTCAAATAAAATACTTCCACGTTGTATTTGTTAAAAAAAAAAGAAGGGCAAGTAGCAGAAAAAACCTTATACAATGTAAATTATATATATGAAACTCAAAATTGATATTTGTAGCCCTAGTCACTTTACTATCTCGCAGCACAAAACTACAGCTGACGACCTATCTATGATTTTCGCATGCGGTATGACTGATCATCATGACTCTTTATAGATCTATAGATATGTACAGTCTCTGCAGAAAAAGTGACCTTTCATTCCCTCTTTAAAATAATAAAATGGACATCATTCCCTTTTTGTTTTATTTCTCTATCACACATGAGTCGACTTTTTCAACTGTGCTCACATTACACCAAAATGGTATTTGATTCACAAACCACACTCTGAAATGGTGACACCAAACACACACACATATACACACAAACACACACACACATACACACACAGACACACACACACACACACACTTATACACACACACACACACACACACACTGAACTACTATGTGGGCATTCTCCACAGCCTCTGAACTGTCTATGATCTCTGAGCTGTCTCTCTGCCAGCTGTCCGTCTTTGAGCTCTGCTGTGTGTGAGCTGTCTGCGTGTCTCTGCTCTGCTGTCTGAGCTGTCTGTGTGCGTCTCTCTCTCTCTCTCTCCCCCTCTCTCTCTCTCTCTCTCTGCTGCACTACTGTGTGGGCAGACTCTCAATGGGGATGGCAAACTTGAAGTCGGCAGGGAAGAGGTCGGCAGCTCGGGGGTACATGGCTTTGTAGGACTGACGAATCGTCACCTCCGCCACCCCTGCGATCTCGCCAATTTCTGAAACACATGCACGCACACTGACTGAGCAGGCTGGCTGGAGCATGGAAAACCTCATGATAAAATGTATATAGTGGTAAGGTAAAGGTAAAGGTGTCCCATAACCTAGGTAGTCGTAGGGGAGCGAGGCGTCAAGAGACCTCAGCTTCTCTAGGGGGCCAGCATGTTGAGAGCGGCGCCCATCTCCTCTCCCTCGCTGCTTTACCTTCCCTGACCCTAAAGAGGGAATGTACCCATTTACAGCTGGGTGAACTGGGGGACTGTACTGAAGCCACGGCGCTTTAGCGGTCATCGATCCAACTGGTAACCACTTGACTTCGGGAAGGCGAGCGCTCTGATCACTAACACACACACACACACACACCAACACGCACACCACACACACACAACACACCAACCACACACACACACACACGCACACCACACACACACACACACCAACACACACACACACACAACACACATACACGCACACACACACATACACACAACACGCACACACACACAGCACACAACACACACACAGCACCACACACACACACACCACACACACACCACACCACCACATATACACACACACACAACGCACACACACACACAACACACCCACCACATACACACACACACACACAACACACCACACACACAACACACACACCACAACACACACACACACACACAACACACCCACCACATATACACACACACACAACACAACACACACACACACACAACCACACATTCACACACCACACACAACACACACACACACAATCCACACATATCACACACACACACACAACACACACACAACACACCACACATACACACACCACACACACACACACACACACACCACCACACACACACACACACCCACCCACACACACACACCACCCAACACCAGGTACCTCTCTGGCTTTTCTTGTCCTCAGAAGCCTGTGATGCCATGTAAATGGCTGCCGCTGCCACCGAGATAGGACTGCGTCTGTGAAACAGAAAAGGACAGTTAGTTCTATCAGCATGGAGGACAGAAAAGGACAGTTAGTTCTATCAGCATGGAGGACAGAAAAGGACAGTTAGTTCTATCAGCATGGAGGACAGAAAAGGACAGTTAGTTCTATCAGCATGGAGGACAGAAAAGGACAGTTAGTTCTATCAGCATGGAGGACAGAAAAGGACAGTTAGTTCTATCAGCATGGAGGACAGAAAAGGACAGTTAGTTCTATCAGCATGGAGGACAGAAAAGGACAATTTGTATTTTGTACCATGTTATGTCACAGCAGAGTTTTCTATGTGAAATTCGGGCTGCCCTCCCCGGGCAGAGCACGTCGCCAAAGTGCAGCGCCTACCCATCATTTTTTCTTTTTTCCCGTATGCAACTGTATCTGTTTCCCTATCAGAGTGGCTTTTTTCTACAGAATTTTGCCAGGGTCAACCTCCTTGTTGCCGTGGGTTCTTTTATGTGCGCTAAATAACGATGTGTAACACACAAGACCTCGCTTTATCGTCTCATCCAAAAAGACTAGCGCCCAGACCACCACTTAGGGTCTAATGGATGGGGGAAAAAGTTTTGGGCCCAAACGGGATACGAACCACCGCACACTCTGACCCAGACTTTTTGCTTTCTAGGCAAGGCGTGTTACCACCTAGACCACCGATCCACCAGCATGGATGACAGACAATGACAGTTGGTTACTCTCTCTTACCCAGGCACCAGATCATATCTCCACAGCTTCATGGCCCATGTATGCCACAAAATACAATGCAGACAACATCTCTCTCTCCGTCTCTGTGTGTGTGTGTGTGTGTCTCTGTCTGTCTGTCTGTCCGTCTCTCTCTCACTTACCCAGGCACCAGATCAATCTCCACAGCTTTACGGGCAATGTGTGTGGCAACATATGATGAAGACAACATCTCTCTCTCTCTGTCTCTGTGTGTGTGTGTGTGTGTGTCTCTCTCTCTCTCTATCTGTCTCTCTCTCTCTCTGTGTCCGTCTCTCTCTCTCTCTCTCTGTCCGTCTCTCTCTCTCTCTATCTGTCTCTCTCTCTCTCTGTGTCCGTCTCTCTCTCTCTGTGTGTCCGTCTCTCTCTCTCTCTCTCTCTCTGTCCGTCTCTCTCTCTCTCTATCTGTCTCTCTCTCTCTCTCTCTCTCTCTGTCCGTCTCTCTCTCTCTCTCTCTCTCTCTCTCTCTCTCTCTATCTGTCTCTCTCTCTCTCTCTCTCTCTCTCTCTCTCTCTCTCACTTACCCAGGCACCAGATCAATCTCCACAGCTTTACGGGCAATGTGTGTGGCCGCTTTTTGCACTGGAGCTGGCAGTCCCAGGTTGGAACAGAACCGGCTCTGAAACCACCAACAGCATCATCATTAATTATGTCACTGTCTGTAACTGTCATCATTAATTATGTCACTGTCTGTAACTGTCATCATCATTAATTATGTCACTGTCTGTAACTGTCATCATTAATTAGGTCACTGTCTGTAACTGTCATCATCATTAATTATGTCACTGTCTGTAACTGTCATCATTAATTATGTCACTCTCTGTAACTGTCATCATCATTAATTATGTCACTATCTGTAACTGTTATCATCATTAATTATGTCATTGTCTGTAACTGTCATCATCATTATCATATGTCAATGTAACTGACATTATGTCATTGTTTGAAACTGACATCATCATTATGTCAATGTCTGTAACTGACATCATCATTATGTCATTGTCTGTAACTGTCATCATCATTATGTCATTGTCTGTAACTGTCATCATCATAATCATATGTCATTGTCTGTAACTGTCATCATAATTATGTCATTGTAACTGATATCTTCACTATGTCATTGTAACTGTCATAATAATTATGTCATAACTGTCATCATCATTATATCATTATAACTGTCATATTAATTATGTCATTGAAACTCATCATTAATTATGCCATTGTGACTGTCATCATTATGCCATTATCTGTAACTGTCATTATGTCATTGTAACTGTCATCATTAATTATGTCATTGTCTGTAACTGTCATCATTAATTACGTCAATGTAACTCTCATCATTAATTATGTCACTGTATGTAACTGTCATTAATTATGTCATTGTCTGTAACTGTCTTCATTAATTATGTCACTGTCTGCAACTGTTATCATTATGCCGTTGTGACTGTCATAATTATTATGTGGTTGTAACTGTCATAATAATTATGTAATTGTCTGTAACTGTCATAATAATTTTGTGACTGTAACTGTCATAATAATTATGTGATTGACAGTCTATAACTGTCATAATAATTATGTGACTGTAACTGTCATAATAATTATGTGATTGTCAGTCTGTAACTGTCATAATAATTATGTCAGTCTGTAGCTGTCATGATAATTATGTGATTTTAACTGTCATAATAATTCTCTGATTGTCTGTAACTGTCATTCTGTAACTGTCATAATAATTCTCTGATTGTCTGTAACTGTCATAATAATTCTCTGATTGTCTGTAACTGTCATAATAATTCTCTGATTGTCTGTAACTGTCATAATAATTCTCTGATTGTCTGTAACTGTCATAATAATTCTCTGATTGTCTGTAACTGTCATTCTGTAACTGTCATAATAATTCTCTGATTGTCTGTAACTGTCACTCTGTAACTGTCATAATAATTCTCTGATTGTCTGTAAACTGTCATAATAATTCTCTGATTGTCTGTAACTGTCATAATAATTCTCTGATTGTCTGTAACTGTCATTTGTACTGCATAATAATTCTTGATTGTCTGTAACTGTCATTCTGTAACTGTCATAATAATTCTCTGATTGTCTGTAACTGTCATTCTGTAACTGTCATAATAATCTCTGATTGTCTGTAACTGTCATAATAATTCTCTGATTGTCTGTAACTGTCTTCTGTAACTATAATAATTCTCTGATTGTCTGTAACTGTCATTCTGTAACTGTCATAATAATTCTTGATTGTCTGTAACTGTCATAATAAATTCTCTGATTGTCTGTAACTGTCATAATTAATTCTCTGATTGTCTGTAACTGTCATTTGTAACTGTCATAATAATTCTCTGATTGTATCAAATAATTCTCTGATTGTCTGTAACTGTCATAATAATTCTCTGATTGTCTGTAACTGTCATTCTGTAACTGTCATAATAATTCTCTGATTGTCTGTAACTGTCACTCTGTAACTGTCATAATAATTCTCTGATTGTCTGTAACTGTCATAATAATTTCTCTGATTGTCTGTAACTGTCATAATAATTCTCTGATTGTCTGTAACTGTCATAATAATTCTCTGATTGGTCTGTAACTGTCATAATAATTCTCTGATTGTCTGTAACTGTCATAATAATTCTCTGATTGTCTGTAACTGTCATTCTGTAACTGTCATAATAATTCTCTGATTGTCTGTAACTGTCATAATAATTCTCTGATTGTCTGTAACTGTCATAATAATTCTCTGATTGTCTGTAACTGTCATAATAATTCTCTGATTGTCTGTAACTGTCATAATAATTCTCTGATTGTCTGTAACTGTCATTTAATTCATAAATTCTCTGATTGTCTGTAACTGTCATAATAATTCTGATTGTCTGTAACTGTCATAATAATTCTCTGATTGTCTGTAACTGTCATTCTGTAACTGTCATAATAATACTCTGATTGTCTGTACTGTCATAATAATCTCTGATTCATGTCTGTAACTGTCATAATAATTCTCTGATTGTCTGTAACTGTCATAATAATTCTCTGATTGTCTGTAACTGTCATAATAATTCTCTGATTGTCTGTAACTGTCATAATAATTCTGATTGTCTGTAACTGTCATAATAATTCTCTGATTGTCTGTAACTGTCATAATAATTCTCTGATTGTCTGTAACTGTCATTCTGTAACTGTCATAATAATTCTCTGATTGTCTGTAACTGTCATAATAATTCTCTGATTGTCTGTAACTGTCATAATAATTCTCTGATTGTCTGTAACTGTCATAATAATTCTCTGATTGTCTGTAACTGTCATAATATCTCTGATTGTCTGTAACTGTCATAATAAATCTTGATTGTCTGTAACTGTCATAATAATTCTCTGATTGTCTGTAACTGTCATAATAATTCTCTGATTGTCTGTAACTGTCATAATAATTCTCTGATTGTCTGTAACTGTCATTTAACGTAAAAATTCTCTGATTGTCTGTAACTCACTCTGTACTTAAATAATTCTCTGATTGTCTGTAACTGTCATAATAATCTCTGATTGTTCTGTAACTGTCATAATAATTCTCTGATTGTCTGTAACTGTCATAATAATTCTCTGATTGTCTGTAACTGTCATAATAATTCTCTGATTGTCTGTAACTGTCATAATAATTCTCTGATTGTCTGTAACTGTCATAATAATTCTCTGATTGTCTGTAACTGTCATTCTGTAACTGTCATAATAATTCTCTGATTGTCTGTAACTGTCATAATAATTCTCTGATTGTCTGTAACTGTCATTCTGTAACTGTCATAATAATTCTCTGATTGTCTGTAACTGTCATAATAATTCTCTGATTGTCTGTAACTGTCATAATAATTCTCTGATTGTCTGTAACTGTCATTCTGTAACTGTCATAATAATTACTCTGATTGTCTGTAACTGTCATAATAATTCTCTGATTGTCTGTAACTGTCATTCTGTAACTGTCATAATAATTCTCTGATTGTCTGTAACTGTCATAATAATTCTCTGATTGTCTGTAACTGTCTAATATTCTGATTGTCTGTAACTGTCATAATAATTCTCTGATTGTCTGTAACTGTCATAATAATTCTCTGATTCTGTAACTGCATTCTGTAACTGTCATAATAATTCTCTGATTGTCTGTAACTGTCATAATAATTCTCTGATTGTCTGTAACTGTCAATAATTCTCTGATTGTCTGTAACTGTCTAAATCTGATTGTCTGTAACTGTCATAATAATTCTCTGATTGTCTGTAACTGTCATAATAATTCTCTGATTGTCTGTAACTGTCATAATAATTCTCTGATTGTCTGTAACTGTCATAATAATTCACTGATTGTCTGTAACTGTCATAATGGCTCTGTCATTGTCTGTCTGTAACTGTCATAATAATTCTATGATTGTAACTGTCAAAATAATTGTCCTTTTCTGTAACTGTCATAATAATTATGTCATTGTAACTGTCATCATCATTACGTCACTGTGATTGTCATAATAATTATTGTCTGTCTGTAACTTCACTGTCCTCAATATAAAAGAAGAAATAAATAGGTAAAATAAATAAAATAGGTGAAAATAACTCCATGATCCTGGCTAAACAAGAATCTATAGCTAAATAAAACCAATACTAAAACCCCCTCACCATGAAATCCCCTGTGGTGATCACATCCACATTGGTCTCCAGGTTCTTCAGAATCAACTTGAACACGCGCCCTATCTCCTTCTTGGAGATCTTCGACACCGCACAGATTTCTGCACACATACGCACACATGCACGCACACATGCACGCACACACACACACACACACACATGCATACACACACACACAACACACACACACAAACACATGCATACACACACACACATGCATACACACACACAAACACACACACACAGAGAAAAATGAATCAACTTCAACACTTGCCCTCTCTCTTTCTTAGATATCTTAGACATGCACAGATTAGATTTAGTAGTAGGGAAAATAGCATTTTCATAATAGCAAAAATACTATTTCAATAGTAAAAAATGGCAATTTGATAGTATAAATAGCATTTTGATAGTAGTAAAAAATAGTATTTTGATAGTAAAAACAGGATTTTGATAGCAAAAACAGCATTTTGATAGTAGTTTAAGGAGTATTTTGATAGTAGCAAAAATAGTATTTTGATGGCAAAAATAGCATTTTGATAGTAAAAAGAGTATTTTCATAGTAAAAAGGTATTTTGATAGTAGCAAAAATAGTATTTTGATAGCAAAAATAGAATTTTGACAGTAAAAGGAGTATTTTCATAGTAAAGAGGTATTTTGATAGTGGTAAAAGGAGTATTTTGATAGTAGCAAAAATAGTATTTTGATAGCAAATATAGTATTTTGATAGTAGTAAAAATAGTATTTTGATAGAAAAAAGAGTATTTTGATAGTAGTTAAAGGAGTATTTTGATAGTAGCAAATATAGCATTTTGATAGCAAATATAGTATTGTAATAATAGTAAAAATAGTATTTTGATAGTAGCAAAAATAGTATTTTGATAGTAAAAATAGTATTTTGATAGAAAAAATAGTTTTTTGATAGCAGTAAAAAGAGTATTTTGACAGCAAAAATAGTATTTTAATAGTAGTAAAAAGAGTACTTTGATAGCAAAAAGAGTATTTTGATAGTAGTAAAAAGAGTACTTTGATTGTAGTAAAAAGAGTATTTTGATAGTAGTAAAAAGAGTATTTTGATTGTAGTAAAAAGAGTACTTTGATAGCAAAAAGAGTATTTTGATAGTAGTAAAAAGAGTACTTTGATTGTAGTAAAAAGAGTACTTTGATAGTAGTAAAAAGAGTACTTTGATTGTAGTAAAAAGAGTACTTTGATAGCAAAAAGAGTATTTTGATAGCAGTAAAAAGAGTACTTTGATTGTAGTAAAAAGAGTACTTTGATAGCAAAAATAGTATTTTGATAGCAAAAAGAGTATTTTAATAGTAGTAAAAAGAGTACTTTGATAGCAAAAAGAGTATTTTGATAGTAGTAAAAAGAGTACTTTGATTGTAGTAAAAAGAGTACTTTGATAGCAAAAACAGTATTTTGATAGCAAAAAGAGTATTTTGATAGCAAAAAGAGTATTTTGATAGTAGTAAAAAGAGTACTTTGATAGCAAAAATAGTATTTTGATAGTAGTAAAAAGAGTATTTTGACAGCAAAAATAGTATTTTAATAGTAGTAAAAAGAGTACTTTGATAGCAAAAAAGAGTATTTTGATAGTAGTAAAAAGAGTACTTTGATTGTAGTAAAAAGAGTACTTTGATAGTAGTAAAAAGAGTACTTTGATAGTAGTAAAAAGAGTACTTTGATAGCAAAAAGAGTACTTTGATAGTAGCAAAAAGAGTATTTTGATAGTAGTAAAAAGAGTATTTTGATAGCAAAAAGAGTATTTTGATAGTAGTAAAAAGAGTATTTTGATAGTAGTAAAAAGAGTACTTTGATAGTAGTAAAAAGAGTATTTTGATAGTAGCAAAAAGAGTATTTTGATAGTAGTAAAAAGAGTATTTTGATAGTAGTAAAAAGAGTATTTTGATAGTAGTAAAAAGAGTATTTTGATAGTAGTAAAAAGAGTACTTTGATTGTAGTAAAAAGAGTATTTTGATAGTAGTAAAAAGAGTATTTTGATAGTAGTAAAAAGAGTATTTTGATAGTAGTAAAAAGAGTATTTTGATAGTAGTAAAAAGAGTACTTTGATTGTAGTAAAAAGAGTACTTTGATTGTAGTAAAAAGAGTATTTTGATAGTAGTAAAAAGAGTACTTTGATTGTAGTAAAAAGAGTATTTTGATAGTAGTAAAAAGAGTATTTTGATAGTAGTAAAAAGAGTACTTTGATTGTAGTAAAAAGAGTACTTTGATAGTAGTAAAAAGAGTACTTTGATTGTAGTAAAAAGAGTACTTTGATAGCAAAAATAGTATTTTGATAGTAGTAAAAAGAGTACTTTGATTGTAGTAAAAAAAGTACTTTGATAGTAGTAAAAATAGTATTTTGATAGTAGTAAAAATATTTTGATAGTAAAAATAGCTTTGATAGTGGTAAAAATAGTATTTTGATAGTAAAAATAGTTTTTTGATAGCAGTAAAAAGAGTATTTTGACAGCAAAAAGAGTATTTTAATAGTAGTAAAAAGAGTACTTTGATTGTAGTAAAAAGAGTATTTTGATAGTAGTAAAAAGAGTACTTTGATTGTAGTAAAAAGAGTACTTTGATAGCAAAAATAGTATTTTGATTGTAGTAAAAAGAGTACTTTGATAGCAAAAATAGTATTTTGATAGCAAAAAGAGTACTTTGATTGTAGTAAAAAGAGTATTTTGATAGTAGTAAAAAGAGTATTTTGATAGTAGTAAAAAGAGTACTTTGATTGTAGTAAAAAGAGTACTTTGATTGTAGTAAAAAGAGTACTTTGATAGTAGTAAAAAGAGTACTTTGATTGTAGTAAAAAGAGTACTTTGATAGCAAAAATAGTATTTTGATAGTGGTAAAAAGAGTAATAATAATAATAATAATAAATGGAATTTATATAGCGCTATATCTTGCAAAGACAAATCAAAGCGCTTGCATTCAACCAATTTTTGCACATGCAGCCAACAACAATTTAGATTTTTAACAAAGTCAATACACACACACACCACACACACACACACACACACACACACACACACACACACACACTCACACACACACACACACACACAATGAGGTTAAACACTTTGGCAGGGTGGTGGATAGTTCGGCTGTTGAGAGCAGGGGCAGAAGATGAAACAGGATAGGAAAGTCTTAGCTTTGAAACAAGTGTGTCTTGAGGCTGGATTTAAATGTGTCATAGGTAGGCTTTTTACGAAGGGAGAGAGGGAGATCGTTCCAGATCACTGGACCAGAAACAGAGAAAGCACGACGGCCGATGGTGGATTGATTGAATCTAGGTATTTGTAAGCGCAGTGTATCTGCGGCAGAGCGGAGGGAACGAGAAGGAGTGTAAGGGTAAAGACATTCACAGAGGTAGGAGGGTGCTGTTTTGTGAAGACATTTATAACAGAGAGTACTGATCTTATAGTTTACTCTCTGTGGCACAGGCAGCCAGTGGAGAGATTGCAAGAGAGGAGTAATGTGCTCAGATTTTTCTTTCTGAGGACCAGTCGAGCTGCAGAGTTTTGTATACGTTGAAGGGAGTGGATAGATGATGCTGGTAGACCAGCCAAAAGAGAATTGCAATAGTCGAGACGTGAAAGAATCAGAGACGTGACGAGTTTAGATGTTGCATCAGTGGACAGGTACTTTCGAATTGCACTAATACGTCTTAATTGATAGTAGCATGACTGGCAGGTCTGGGTGATGAATTTTTGCATGGATAGTGTGTTGTCGATAACAACCCCTAGATACTTTACAGCAGTGGAAAGAGTGACTGAAGTATTGCCGAATTCTACTGAAGCTGTAGTAATGGAAGAAAGTTTGTGTTTGGTGCCTACCAGCATGGCTTCAGTTTTATCTGCATTTAACTGTAACTTATTTTGTATCATCCAGTTTTGGATATCTTCAAGGCAGTAGGACATATTTATCAGGAGAGATGGCAGATTTTCAGGAGTGTCACAGCTTAGAATCTGAGAGTCATCGGCATAGAAATGATAGTTGATTTGATGACGGTTTATTATATGTGACAATGGAGCAGTGTATAGAGTGAAAAGAACAGGGCCCAGAACTGATCCCTGCGGGACTCCA
>CM060346.1:5051250-5058750 GCA_030674155.1 Stramonita haemastoma
GTATACACATCACACATCACTGTAATGTATGTACACACATCACTGTAATGTATGTATACACATCACACATCACTGTAATGTATGTAACACACATCACTGTAATGTATGTACACACATCACTGTAATGTATGTATACACATCACACATCACTATAATGTATGTACACACATCACACATCACTGTAATGTATGTACACACATCACTGTAGTGTAATGTATGTATACACAGCACACATCATTATAATGTATGTGCACACATCACACATCACTGTAATGTATACACATCACACATCACTGTAATGTATGTATACACATCACACATCACTATAATGTATGTACACACATCACACATCACTGTAATGTATGTATACACATCACACATCACTGTAATGTATGTATACACATCACACATCACTGTAATGTATGTATACACATCACACATCACTGTAATGTATACACATCACGCATCACTGTAATGTATGTACACACATCACACATCACTGTAATGTATGTATACACATCACACATCACTGTAATGTATACACATCACGCATCACTGTAATGTATGTATACACATCACACATCACTGTAATGTATACACATCACTGTAATGTATGTACACACATCACACATCACCGTAATGTATGTATACACATCATACATCACCGTAATGTATGTACACACATCACTGTAATGTATGTATACACATCACTGTAATGTATGTATACACATCACACATGACTTCAATGTATCACTGTACTGTACACACACAAACACACACACAGTGACAATTTCTAATATCACTGAGTGTGAACAGACGCTCAATTGAAGACACTGAAGAAGTGACAATTCCTTCAGTACTACAATACCTACATCATACACCACTGTACTGACACAATCACTCACACACACACACACACAGACACACACACAGACACACACACACAGACACACACACACACACACACACACACACACACACACACACACACACACACACACACACAGGGGACAGTATAGCCTGGTGGTCAGAACACTGCGCTCATAATTTGATGACCCGAGTTCGATTCCCGTTTGAGGGGATTTTTCCCCTGGAGTTAACATCAGTGCTGACTCCACTCTCCCCCAAAGTCCTTCATATGAGACTATAAACCAAGGCCCCGTGTGTGAACGCGCGCAGAACATGTTGCGCACACAGGTTAAATCCTGTTTCACTTTTCGTAAGAATAGGCCATTGTGTGCCAGTGGGAACAGATGACAAAATTTACAAAACTGCTACACATGGGGACTGGATGTAAAAAAGCACACGAGTACTTATTCCATTATCCTCAATAAAAAAAAAACAATACTAAAAAAAAAAAAAGACAATTCCTACAGTACTACAATCAATACATCACACATCACTACTCTGTACACATACATACATGAATCACTGTACTGTAACACACACACAAACATACAGACACAAACACACACAAAACATACAGACACAAACAACAACACAAACACACACACACACACACACACACACACACACACACACACACACACACACACACACAGTGACAACTCCTACAGTACTACAATCCATACATCATTCATCACAGCACTGAACAGTGCTTTAACCTGCACAATTAATAGAACCTTACCTCAGCAGCTCCCACATGAGAGTTGTCTTTGGTGCTTTAACGCACAATTAATAGAACCTTACCTCAGCAGCTCCCACACGAAATTGTCTTTGGTGCTTAACCTCACAATAATAGAACCTACCTCAGCAGCTCCCACACGAGAATTGTCTTTGGTGCTTTAACCTGCACAATTAATAGAACCTTACCTCAGCAGCTCCCACACAGAATTGTCTTTGGTGCTTTAACCTGCACAATTAATAGAACCTTACCTCAGCAGCTCCCACACGAGAGTTGTCTTTGTGCTTAACCTGCACATTAATAGAACCTTACCTCACAGCTCCCACACGAGAATTGTCTTTGGTGCTTTTCTCGTTGCTGAAAGTTCTCCATTCTGATCCCACATCCACCACCCTGAAATACAACCATGAAACATTTAATAATAACAACAACAATACTGATAATAATATATGGAATTTATATGGTGCTGAATCTTGAACAACAACAATGATATAATAATAATAATAATAATAATGATAATGATGATGATAATGATAATCAGGGTTCACGCTAGGATTTTTAAAAACCGGTAAAGTACTGCGAGTTGCCATTTCAGAGATATCTTGACCAACTCCCCCAAAATCGGTCCCCCAGAAAATAAAATCCAGTACGTACTGTGAACAATACGAAACTATTCAGTGAGGGGGTTGTGGAGGGGGGGATTGTTCAGCAGCAAAACTAAATCTAAATTGAATGCAAATCTCTCAGAGACTTTGACTGCCGCGCTGCTGCCACTCGGTTCTTGGGCACGAAGCCACGCAGGAAATAGGTAGGATTTTTTTTCTAGCGCCTGTGTCACTGTCTGTGTCAGTCTGTTGTTTTGCATGACATCATTCGTGTGACTTATATTCTTCTTTCTTGTTTCTATGCTTAGCGCTCATCTAGATCTTTTGTTCAATTTAGATTTAGTTTTCAACTCTTCTCTCTCAAAGCAACGCGCAAATTCATAGTCCTAGACACTCCGCTTTTTGTAAGAGCAGGCCATCGTGTGCCGGTGGGAACAGATGACATTTACAAAACTGCATACACACAGGGACTGGATGTAAAAAAAGCACATGATGCTTATTCCATTATCCTTGATATAAATGAATAAACGAATAAAGAATAAATAAATCTAGGCCCCATTTACTCATTTATGGAAGTCACTGTCACGCCGAGAAGAGCACGAAGATCTGTTCTTTCACAGTAAAGCTTGCTGTTCTGCGTGCTAATGAGGTCGGCGCCAAAGATAAGAGTTCATCAGAAGGGGTGGGAAGGGGTAGGGGTAGGAGTGTAAGCACAGGTGTTGTCAGAAAATGTCACTTCAGACTTTTTTTTTTGAGACGGAAATCTAATCGGTCACAGGCAAACAGAATCGGTATGCGGTACCGGCTGCTTCGAAAATTTTCGGTATTCCCTGTTTACAATCGGTAAAATACCGACAATTACCGGTTATCGCGAACCCTGAATAATGATAATAATAATAATAATAATAATAATACAGGTAATTGATATGGTGCTGAACCTTGTTAAGCAAACAAATCAAAGCACTTGCATTCAAATCACATTAATCAGTCACGAGCATGCAACCATTCACAAATGAAATTAACAAATGAGATTATATATCCACACACACACACACACATGCACGCACACGGCAAGGTGACGGAAATGGAGGAGTAGGAACAGATGTGAGGTAGGGTGCTATGATGGAAGAAGAACCTAGGCAGGAAATAAGTATGTCTTTAGGCTGGATTTGAAAGTGTCAAATGAAGGATTTTGACGAAGGGAGAGAGAGGGAGGTCATTCCAGATAGATAGACCAGAAATAGTGAAAGAACGATGTCCGACACTGGACTGTTTGAACCATGGTATTTGCAAACACAGTGTATCTCATCTGCAGCAGATCTATTCACTGTTAACATTATTTTCCAGTGAAGCCTTAAAAGCGAAAGTGAAGAGAGACTGCACAGCAGGAAACTGCACTGTACTCACCTGTCCCCCACCACCAGGCCACACTCCGGGCAGATCATGTCACCTGCATGGTAGTCCTCCACCAGGGGGCATCGGGGTGTTCTGGGCAGCACACACACGCGCCACGCGGCTGAGGAGCATGCCACAAAACACACTCAGAGTAAACACACACAAAAAATACCAAAAAAACCCCAAACAAACAAAAACCAAACAAGAAATACAACCTAAAAAAATGTAAAATAAAAAGCATTACATTTTTTTTTAATATACACATATATTAAAAAAAATTTAGGAATTAAAAAATTACAAAAATAATTACAAAGAAAAAAAAAACACACACACACAGCTACAGTAAGCACACACACAGCCAAATACACGACAAAACACACACACACAGAGTCAGCACACACAAAGCTAAAGAACAAGCCACAAAACACATATGTATACAGTAAACACACACGCGGCTAAAGAACACACAACAAAACACACACACACCTGAAAACACACACATGGCTAAATACGCGACAAAACTGACATAACTGCATACGCATGGGACCGGATATAAAAAAGCACATGAGTGCTTATTCTACTGTCCTTGAAGTAAAAGGAATAAATTAAATAAATGTCAGTTATCTTTATCCTTTTTTCTTCATTTGTTAAGTCATTCAGTCATTCATTCAATACTTTAGTTACACTGTTAAAAGCAGAAGAAAAAAAACCCATCAAAGCCATTTTGTACCATCTTCTTCATAATTTTTTTTTTAAAGAAATCAATATTTTTTACTGCAGCTAATCTCAATCAGGGTCAATCCAAAAACAGTCTTTGGCCCAATGAGTACACTTAGCATAGAACCCTACAATCTATTCTAAGTGATCCCCTTACCTGTCCATTCTGAATTTCATTACTTAGTAATACTGGTTCTCAAGGTTCAATTAAGCGTAATTTAGCTCAGCGTGAGCTACCTTTAAGTCTAACAGGTCACTAATTGATTCAAGTAACGTTTCAGCGAAGATTTCTGATTTAACAGGTCAGAAATGACTACAGTACCTTTAAAACGAGACATGCATCCCACTCACTGCCTAACAGTCACAGATCAGCACTGAGATTGATCAGTGCTCTGAAACCATTCTCCATTATCCATAATATAAAGTCTTATGTGACCTTTGTCGATGATCATAATGATATAATGATAAATAATATACAGAAAAATAAAGAATATTGTCAGTGACCTTTACGGATCATCATAATTAATATCAACTCAATGTACTACTGTCAGTGACCTTTTCTGAATTTGCATAATTTATTTGGCTTATTCTAAGTTATATTATTTTATACCACTTTATGTCACAGCAGATTTCTCTGCATGAAATTCGGGCTGCTCTCCCCGAGGAGAGCATGTCGCCACAAGTGCAGCGCCTATCCATTTTTTTTCCCCCTTGTCTGCAACTGTATTTGTTTCCCTGTCAGAGTGGCTTTTTTCTACAAATTTTGCCAGGGACAACCCCCTTGTTGCTGTGGGTTCTTTTATATGCGCTAAATAATGATGTGTAACACATGGGACCTCAGTTTGTCTCATCTGAAAGACTAGCACCCAGACCACCACTCACGGTCTAATGGAGGGGGGGGAAAGTTTGGGGTCTAAACGGGATTTGAACCACTGCACACTCTGACCCAGACTTTTCGCTTTCGGCAGGCGTGTTAGTAACTGTCAGTAAAATCTGTCACAGTGTCAGCAACTATATTTTAAACTTTAAAATAAAGTATACTCACACTGTCACTTGACACATGTGTGTGCCCTTTAAAGAGAAATCTATGGGAGAGGTGAGCTCTTTGTAAACTAATAGTTTTAAAAAGTTCTACACAAACTAAGCTGTTAGTGTTACTTAATTTGACTGTTGCCTGCTTTGATCAAGCCATGCATTGTTTGCTGAATTTATATCACTATGACCAAAATACAAAGACTGCATGCATTGCAGTATATAAATATAATGCATAATGACACTAGTGACAGGCATATATCTTATCAGGTCTTAATAACATTGTATTCAGACTACATAATACATTACTGAATAGTGTGTGTGTGTGTTTATTTATTCTTTTATATCGAGGATAATGAAGTAAGCACTCATGTGCTTTTTTACATCCAGTCCCTGTGTGTTTGAAGTTTTGTCAATTTTGTTATTTGTTCCCACCAGCACACGATGGCCTACTCTTACGAAAAGTGGAACAGGATTTAACATGTGCGCAAAATGTTCTCTGTGTGTTCGCACACGGGCCTCGGCTTATAAAGTCTCATCCAGAAGACTTTTGGGTGGAGTCAGTGTGTGTGTGTGTGTGTGTGTGTGTGTGTGTGTGTGTGTGTGTGTGTGTGTGTGTGTGTGTGTAAGTATCTAGCTCCAGTGTATCAGACAATACATACTTGAGTGCTGCTCCAGTGCATTTAAAATATGATTGAAGTCACACTAGTGCTCAAGCAGTTTTGAGTTTATCTTAACTTAGTACTTTGCCGACAGAGAGGCTGCTAACATTTGTAATGACTGGAATACATCATGTCTAAATTAAATAATTAACAAACAGTGGGTGTTCGTAGCTGATTTCACTGTGTGGACACAAAACAGTTCACATGATCTACCTATTTTACATGTATAATACTAGCGTGACAGTGGAAGGTGATCCATACATTCAATAATTTCATTTATGATAAAGTAGGCTTACACCTTTTTTATTGGGAGCCCGGGGAGGAATATTGGGAGATACCATTAGGTAGCGGCAGCCAATTTTTTTTATAGCATATACATGCATGAAACTGGTATTTTTAAAAAGAACTTTTTAAAAGAAACACAATAAAAAAAAAATTAAGTCTCTATCTTTATTCTTTCAAAAGTAATTGATGTCCAAAGATGACATAACATTTTCGGGTGTTTTCATACCATGTTTATAAAAAAAAAAAAATTATTTCGAGAATTATGGAATAAGCACTCATGTGCTTTTTTACATCCAGTCCCCGAGTGTATGCAGTTTTGTAGATCTTGTCATCTGTTTCCACCAGCACACTATGGCCTACTCTTATGAAAAGTGAACAGGATTTAAAGTGTGTGAAAGATATTCTGCATGCGTTCCCACACGGGGCCTCGGTTTATAGTCTCATTCAAAGGACTTTTGGGGAGAGTGGAGTCAGCACTGTTCTTATCACTTATGAAGTGTGCTGCAATATGATTTACGTCACACTAGTGGCCCAGTGCTGGAACAGTTTTTGAGCACATCTCAACTTTTTAAGTACTCTACCATGTTCTTATGAATGAAGTGTGCTCTTGTTATCAACTTATAGGCCTACACATTTCAATGGTAAATAATAATGCTTATAGACGTTGTTTACCTCTGTAGTTAAGATTATACTGTACTGATGACAAAATTAACTGAACTCTCCTGATGATTTTGTACAATAGAATTACTAAGGATGATTGGCAAGAAAAGGTTCAGATTTGTATGAATTATATATCATATGATCAGTTAGATCGAAACGCTGTAGTAAAGTCAAAGTACCACAATTTGAAAATTGGGCAGCTGAATACGCCTGACTGGCTTTTGTATAGGCCTAGCCCACACGTGTACGACAGTATAGCCTAAATTTAGACTAGCCGACAAGGTTAGCTGTACAGTGTACAACGTGCTGATAAATTTCTACTTAAACAAAACAAAAAACGTTAATTTACAACTTAGAATAAAACCGATTAAATGGAAATAGGTGTGCAGTTAGCTAGCTGGCAATTATCACTTGATTTAAATACATGGATGGCTTTTGCACGCTCGAGATAGCGGCCTAAGCGTTTCGCAACAATCCACAGTTCACTGTAATAAACACT
>CM060346.1:5063750-5071250 GCA_030674155.1 Stramonita haemastoma
AGGACCCATCAGTGTGCTTTGCTCCACATTTTGCTACTTTGTCAACTATTTCATTAAAGTAGATACCACAATGGGAGGGAATCCAGCAAAAGGTAACACAGGTGCCTCGTAACATCAGAAAATGAATTAGATGTCCAATCTCAGTTATGAGATCTTGTCTCACTTTTGAACTGGAGTTTTTTAAAGCAAGTAAAACCGACTTGAAATCAACACAAAAAAGCGTTTGAAATATGTCTTTTGGAAAATCTAGAAGAAAATATAAAGCCATCAAAATGGCAGATAATTCAGCTGTAAAAATAGAACGATTTTTCCCAATATGAAAAGATCTTTCTATTTTCAGTGATGGGATTACAAAAGCTGCTCCCGCCTCGTTGTTATTTAAAAGTGAGCCGTCAGTGTAGATTTTTAGATGTTCTGGATATGCAGTTTGTATATGTTCTTTTACTGACGCGCTAAGAATATTTTCATTACCTTTTTTGGTTAAAGAAGAATAATTTAAGTCAAAATTAGCTCTCTGAAGCTCCCATGGTGGGCAAGATGAGATGTTAATCTTTGATTTAGTTATTTCTGTAGGATATATTTCTGCCTTATCAAATAATTGAGAAGTGTAAGTTCTAGCCGTGGTAACAGAGCGAATAGTATGAGCTCTTTTGGGGAAGTTGACATCAGATCTTATATTTATTTCGGTATCCACATTGCTTTCTTGTTTTGAACAACGCAAGAGATATTTTGCCACAGCCAGTTGTCGATGATCATCTAAAGGCAAAATACCTATCTCTTTGTAAGTACCCATGGATGATGCATGAAAAGGTACACCCAAAGCTAATCGAAAAGCCTTACAGTCTAATCTTGTCATTTTTTGTAATAAAGATTTTGGAGCGCTGAAAAATGCTTCCTGGCCATAAATGAGTCTTGAACGTACAAGAGATAATGCTAGATGCTTTAAAACAGCTACATCATGAGCCCACACTTGTTTACTGATAACTTTCAAGAAGTTAAGACTTTAGACTAAGACTTAAGTTAAGAGTTAAGAAGTTAAGTGTGTGTTGTTCTTCAGTTTAATGTCTATTCACATAAGTGATATTAGACAAAAAACAAAACAAACAAAAAAAAAACCCTTGTAAAAACTTTTAACCAATGGTAGAAACAAAAACACAAAAAGTGAACACTAAACGCTGAACAATCAATCAGAACTTTTTAGAAAATTAAGAAACAGCACGAGATTAAAGTCCTGTCTCTAAACAAGCTACTAACATGTTCATATGCACTACAGTAAACTGTCAATTGGACTCTTCTTCAGCGATAAGGCAAGTTCACACAGCATCACACAGTTACTTAAAATACTGTCCAGAGAGTTCTCACGTGTGATGGGAAGACACTGTTTTAAAACGGTACAGTTAAAAAGAATATGACTGACTGAAATCGTCCCATCACATATGCAACGCACATTTTTAGCATACTTCGTTCGGAAGGCATTTAATTTAAGTCTATTTATGAGACAAATGACCGATCTAAGATGCAATTTATCCAGCCCAAAACGTACACAGAGAATATGGTTAAGGTCAGAAAAGGAAACATGATGATTAGAAAATCCAGCGTCTTCTTGTTTTTTTCTTACATGTTTCCAGCATGCATGTTCGATCAAAGTATAATTCTCATCAACAGACATGGGTATATTCAAAGTATCAGCACAATCATAACGCAATTGCCGCATTTTTAGCAGCTCTATCCACCTTTTCATTGAATACTATATTGCAATGAGAAGGTACCCAGCAAAAGGTGACATCAGTGCCTCTTAGGATTAGAAAATGTATAAGATGTAATATTTCAGTGATAAGTTCTTGTCTTACTTTTGACCCGGAGTTTTTAAGGGATTGGAGCACTGATTTTGAATCAACACATAACACCACCTTCACAATGGTCCTAGGAAAATCAAGTAAATAATTTAAAGCCATCAGAATGGCTGTCAGCTCTGCTGTGAAAACTGAGTGATTTTTCCCAATATGGTACAGTTTTTCAACATGTAATGAAGGAATGATGAAAGCCGCACCTCCTTCAGTATTATTGAGTAGAGACCCATCGTGTGTATATTTGAAGATGTGATGAGTACTTGTTTATAATATGTTCTTTCACATATGCGCTAAGAATATTACTTCCATTATCTTTTTTATAGATGGAGCATTCCAAATCAAATTGAGCCCTTTGAAGCTCCCATGACGGACAAGGAGATAATAGAGGTATAAGCTGTTGCACTTCTCTGGGATTAACTCCTGACTTTTCAAAAAGACCATTTGTGAAGGTGCTGATTGTGGTGAGTGAGCGGATATTTTTAGCTCTTTTAGGAAATTGCTTGTCAGATCTTAGACTGAGTTCATCTTCTATATTATTTACAGATGCTGAGCTTCTAAGAACGTATTTTGCGACTGCTACCTCTCGATAGTCATCCAAAGGCAAAACTCCTACTTCCTTATATGTTCCCAAGGATGAAGCATGGAAGGGTACTCCCAAGGCAATGCGAAAAGCTTTACAATCTATACTTCTAAGTTTATCTAATAAATACTTTGGGGCATTAAAGAAGACTTCATGGCCGTATGTCAGTGTAGAACGAACTAATACCAATGACAGATGTTTTAAGACTGATACATCTTGAGCCCAATGCTGTTTGCTTACTACTTTTATAAAATTTAAGGTTTTTCTAGCTTTAGTTAATAAATATTCAACATGATAATTCCATGTCAGTTTTGATGTAATATAAATACCCAGAAACTTTACCATTGGTTTGTATTCAAGGTGCCTATCCTGCATTTTGAAAGTAGGCAAACCCTGAGGGTCAGCCCCATTATTGAAGAGAACAATGTTGGTCTTCTCTGGAGACAGCAGTAATCCATTTTCTGTCATATAAATACTAAGCTTATCAAGTTCAAGCTGGTAAGTTTTTCTAATGTAGCTTAACTGTCTCTTGGGGGTTACCTTTTTCATTGTTGTCTTCATCCACATGCACAGATCATCTGCATACTGATCGAGGACAACGTTATTTGACAAGGATCTCTGAAGGTCATAAAGTAGAAGATTAAAAAGATAAGCGGCGATAACAGATCCTTGTGGAATTCCCATTGTCGGAAATCTCGGGGTGGAATAGGTGTTTCCAATTTTAGCTTGAATGCTTCTGCCCATAGAAAATTTTTGACATAGAAGTACATGTTACCCGACAAACCAATAGATTTAAGTTTAAAAAGTAATCTAGCATGCCAGACTTGATCATATGCTTTACATACATCGAAAAAAGTAGCAAGAACGTTTTTTCTGCGGGCAAATTGATGCTTGATATGTGTGGTTAGTTTTACCAGGTGATCTATACTGGATCTGCCTTTTCGAAAGCCTGCCTGCTCAACAGGAAGTATTTTGTTTTTGTCACAGTAATGCACTAATCTGTTTAATATAATCCTTTCCATAAGTTTTCCTACGTGTGAAGTGAGTGCAATGGGCCTGTAACTATTTTTGTCTTCTTTGGGTTTTCCCTGTTTTAAAATTGGAACTATGATAGATTGTTTCCACACCATGGGGAGCAAACCTTTAGCCCAGCATTGCTGAAATAGATCAAGAAGCAAAGAAATCCAGTTTTCTGGCAAATGTTTCATCATCTCGTTAGATATAGCATCGATTCCCACCGATGTTTTCTTATTGCTTACAGATTGGATAGCATCACTGACCTCCTGCAATGTAATCGGAGCGTTTATTATGTGTGAATTATCAGAGATGGGATCTTTATATATATCTTTCTGCATTTCCGTACTTCTGAAGACAGTTTGTACTTGAGAGAGACCTGCATCACTCATTGTGTGTGCAAACATGTCCACAAAAGCTTCCCCTTTGTCTGAATTAGTAGGGAAATCTTTATCTTTATATTTAATTGGATAGATGGGTACTTTTACACCATGCTTCATGTCATTAAACTTTTTCCATATTTTTTGCATGTCTTTATGACTACTAACCTCTCTATTACGAAAAGCAGACCAGAAATCTTTCTTAGCTTCAGCTATAACTCTGTCAGCCTCTTTATTAGCCCTCTTCAAAAGCGCATGTGTGTGTGAGTGTGTGTGTGTGTGTGTGTGTGTGTGTGTGTGTGTGTGTGTGTGTGTGTGTGTGTGTGTGTGTGTGTGTGTGTGTGTGTGTGTGTGTGTGTGTGTGTGTGTGACACGCGCGTTTATTCATTGTATTTATTTATTCTTTTCTTTCGAATATAACGGAATACGCGCCCGTGTGCTTTTTTTTTTTTTTTACATCCAGTTCCCGTGTACATATCATGCAGTTTTGTAAATTTTGGCATCCACACCCACCAGCGCACAATGGCCTTCTCTTCCGAAAAGCGGAACGGGTTTTAACGTGTGTGTGTGTGTGTGTGTGTGTGTGTGTGTGTGTGTGTGTGTGTGTGTGTGTGTGTGTGTGTGTGTGTGTGTGTGTGTGTGTGTGTGTGTGTGCGTGCGCGCACGCGTGCCTGCATGCATGTGTGTATGTGTGTGCGAGTGTGTGTGTAGGTGTGCGTGCGTGCGTGCGTGCGTGCGTGCGTGCGTGCTGTGTGTGTGTGTGTGTGTGTGTGTGTGTGTGTGTGTGTGTGTGTGTGTGTGTGTGTCACGATGTAACAGCCTATGCTACAAAGTACTAGGGAAAACTGAAGAAAAAACAGCTTTTAGTTTGGCCTTGAACCATAAGGAAACAAAACAAGAAAGTTTTTCAAAGATGTGAAAGTCCAAAAAAGAACAACAAAAAAACTCGAACAGAACTTTGCAATTAACTAACAATAAGAACTATAAATTTTGGACTTTGAATACGCGTACACATAATAATGTACATAATGTGGTAAAGTTGGGAGGAGGGGGCAATTGGAGAGGTATACAGAACAGGTCATAAAGAACTGCCTTTAAATCAAAATGATCAATCAGAGGAAGATACCAACTGGACTGTGTAAGAGACATTCAGAAACTCTGCAGAGTATATCATTAGGAATATTTTAAGGATGCTTTTAAGCCTTACAGATGATTCTAAAAGGAACGGATCTTCCAGTGTACTAGAAATATTTTATTTAGTTCTAGGACACCAAGTAAGCAAATGTTTAACGCTTATTTGTTTTCCATACATGCATTGTAAGTTCTTGCAATATTTTCTGCGAAAGGCATTTAGACGAAATCTAAAGACTAAACTTTCAGATTTCTCTTCGCACCCTGTATGGACCCAAAGCGTCAGGTTCAACTCCCATTCGCTCTTCCGACCAGTCCACATTGCTGACGGAGAAGGTTGACATGTAGCACGCTGGGCCGAACATGTCAACACCCTGCTGAACAGAGAGTCAAGTATGTCTGAAGAGGCCATCTCATCACTACCTCGGCTCCCGATACAAAACTCCATGGCCGATCCACCAACCGGTGAGGAAGTTGCTAAGGCCCTAAAGCAGACAACTTCTGGAAAGGAGCCAGGAGCAGATGGCATCTCTGCAGACATCTACAAGAACGGAGGCCAAGCACTCTTGGAGAAGCTAACGTCACTTTTCAAGCTATTTGGAAAGCAGGACAGGTCCCTTGACTTCAAGGATGCTTCCCTAGTGCACATCTACAGGAGAAAGGGTGACAAAACATCATGCGACAACCACCGCGGGATATCACTATTGTGCATCGCTGACAAGATTCTGGCAAGAGTTGTTTTGAACAGGCTCACCACTCACGTGGCTGACACCATAGTCCCAGAATCACAAAGCGGCTTTCGTGCAGGCAGGGGCACTACTGGCATGGGGTTTGCTGTTCGTCAGCTTCAGGAGAAGTGCCGTGAACAAAATCAAGAGCTCCATATGGTGTTTGTGGATCTGACCAAGGCTTTCAACACGTAAATCTGGAAGGATTGTGGAAGATCCTCCACAACTTTGGCTGCCCAGACCAGCTTATCTCCCTTACTGCCTCCTTCCATGACGACATGCAGGCAAGAGTCCTGGAGAACGGGGATGTGTCAGACCCATTTCCTGTGAAAAACGGAGTGAAGCAGGGATGTGTCCTCATCCCCACTCTATTCTCTATCCTGTTTGCGGCAATGCTGCTGGATGCTTTCAAAGACCTTGACAGAGGGGTGTACATCCAGTTCTGTACTGATGGAAAACTCTTCAACCTGCGAAGACTCCAGGCAAAGAAAAAGACCTTTGAGGCAATCCTGCGAGAATTCCTGTTCACAGATGACTGTGCACTGACAGCCCACTCCGATGAAGACATCCAGTGCATAGCAGACCATGTTGCTAGGGCCTGCAGACGCTTTGGCCTCACACTTAGCCTGAGCAACACAGAGAGCCTGTATCAGCCTGCACCAGCACAGGTTCGCAGCGCCCCAGCACCGCCACCTGTCATCATCAACAACACAGTGATCTAGACTGTGGAGAAGTTATGTACTTAGGTAGCACTGTCACCAGTGATGGATCTCTGGAGGGAGAGGTAACTCTGCACATCTCAAATGCCAGTGCTGTTTTTGGCAGACTGAACAAGAGACTGGCAAGAGCATGGCATCAAACTTCACCAAACTTGCCGTATACAGAGCTGTTGTCCTGAGCGCTCTGCTCTACCGCTGTGAAACTTGGACAACCTACCGTCGCCACGTTCAACAGCTGGAACAGTTCTGTCAGCATTGTCTGAGAAAAATCTGCAACATCAAATGGCAGGATCAGGTTTCCAACCTTCAGGTCCTGGGAAAGTGCGGACTTCCTAGCATTGAGTACCTGCTCATCAAGGCCCAACTCCGCTGGACTGGACATGTTGTCAGAATGGACACCGACAGGATCTCAAAGATTCTCCTGTACGGACAACTGAAGCAGGGCAACGTGCACAAGGAAGGCCCTATAAAAGATACAGGGATGCCCTGAAGGCCAACCTCAAAATGGGCGACATTGACACTGGTTCATGGGAAAGCCTTGCTACAGACAGGGCACAGTGGAAACACCAGTGCTCTCAAGTCCAGTCAAGTCAAGTCAAGTCAAGTCAAAATTTTATTTTCAGATGGTACATTGAGTAAGCATCGATTTGCTTTTTTTCATCAAGCCATCTATCTAAGGAAAAAAACAAAAACAAAACATCAAGAAAATAAAAATAAAAAATATATTTTTATTTAAAAAGCAGAGAAAAACATTTCACCAACATTAATTAACCAACATGATTTCAACAGCCTCAAAAATATAATATGCCTATAGAAAATACAAGCAACAACACTAACAATAAAAACTGAAAAAGAAAAACAACAACAACAACAACAAAAAACACCACACAAAAAAAACACACACTCAAAAGTCACACACACACTCTCTATGTCTCTGTCTCTGTCTGTCTGTCTGTCTGTCTGTCTGTCTGTCTGTCTGTCTGTCTGTCTGTCTGTCTCTCTCTCTCTCTCTCTCTCTCTCTCTCTCTCTCTCTCTCTCTCTCTCTCTCTCTCTCTCTCTCTCTCTCTCTCTCTCTCTGGGGACGGATAGCCTAGTGG
>CM060346.1:5081250-5083750 GCA_030674155.1 Stramonita haemastoma
ACACACTTTCACACACACAGAGAATCATTTTTGATTTTGCATTGTCTTTAACTTGTGATGTTGTTTTGCGTATTCTATTAATTGTTATTATGATGTACGCATTCACACACGCATGTATGCACGCGCGCACGCGCACGCACACATACTTACATCCACTTTCCAATTTTTCTTTTGATCGTCTGGTATTACTTGAAGTGGAAAGACCTCAAACTGAAGACGATTACACAGAGTCTTTCGGATGAGACACTAAACCGAGGCCTCGTGTGCGTACGTACGCAGAACATCTTGCGCACACCTTGAAAACTCGCTCTGCCTTTTGAAAGAGCAGGCCATTGTGTGCCGGTAGTAGTGGATGACAACAATATATCAAAAACAGCATGCACACAGGTGTCATATTCAGACACCATCCCTGTGGAAAAAACAGGGAGTTGGAGTCCACAGGGCGGCTCAGGGCTGTATATTGGCAACGTTCTGGCGGCTCCTGCGACAGTACTGGAACCATTCGTATCGGCGATTGCCTTTCCAATGGAGCATTCCAGTGGCGTGAGAGAGGGGAGGGGGGAGGGTCTGCTGCATGGGTAGCAGCTTGCCCTCCATAGTTACTTACCCAGGCTTTGCGCTCTAGAGTCTAGAGAGCGCAACTCCACAGTCTTCTGAGACTGAAGGATGCCTACTGACATTGCAATTATTAAAAGAATTGCAAAGAAAAAGAAGGAAGAGTTCATAAGAGTTCAAATAAAGAATTGCAAAGAAGAAGAAAAATTGCGAAGAAAAAGAAGATGAATTGCAAAGAGGAAGAAGAAGAAGAAGAAGAAGAAGAAGAAGAAGAAGAAGAAGAAGAAGAAGAAGAAGAAGAAGAAGAAGAAGAAGAAGAAGAATGCAAACAAGAATAATAATGATAAGAATAAGATGGAGAATAAGGAGGAAGAAGAAGAAGGAGAAGGAGGAGGAGGATTATTGAGTAAGGGCCATGTTTCTATCAAAGATGACGGGACGTCAGCGGTAATCCATGTGACCCACGATTTTCCTCTGCCTGTCTGACAAGACATGGCCTCTGACCTCACTTTGCCCTGGCTTTTCATTGGTCAAAAACTTCCTCAGTGGAAATATACTGTCTAGTGAGAATACCCGTGAGCTGTTTGTTGTTGTCGTTGTGGTTGTAGTTGTTTCTTCTTCTTCTTCTTCTTCTTCTTCTTCTTCTTCTTCTTCTTCTTCTTCTTCTTCTTGTTATTATTATTCATCGTATATCATCATCATCATCATATCATCATCATCATCATCTATCATATTATCATCATCATTATTATTATATTATTATTATTATTATTATTATTATTATTATTATTATTATTATTATTATTAAACAATGCACAAATCCAACATCACTCAGTCAAGAGCGCTTATATTAGTGCAATCCTTCATTTTCCTTAGTCCACGTGTTGTTGTTGTTGTTGAGATTATATTATAGTCCTAGTGAGGGGAGTAATTTAGGCACTGTAGACAGAAGCCAGAAGGTCAGGTCTCCTACTTTAGCGCCTCGGGCCACCCCCAAAAGTAGAACAATTCTGTGGAAGCAACGAGAGAGAGAACGGCCTGCCTGCACGAGCAGAAGCTCTATTAGTCCATGTGTGGTCAGTTCCTGCTGTAAATAGCACCAGCTGATCGACCCTATCTGGGCTGGCCTGGGATGGGATAATTAGCAACTGAAAGGAGCTGAAAGTGGGGGAAACTGACAGCTGTGGTGATGATGATGACGATGATGACGACGACGACGACGACGACGATGATGATGGATGATGATGATGATGATGATGATGATGATGATGATGATGATTTTTGGTGGTGGTGGTGGTGATGCTGGTGGTGGTGATGTGCGTTCCCCAACAGCGGCTGCTGCTGCTGATGACGACGACGATAATGACAACGACAACGACAACGATGCTGCTGCTGCTGCTGCGCTGCTGCTGCTGCTGCTGCTGCTGCTGCTGCTGCTGCTGCTGATGATGATGATGATGATGATGACATTGATGACGATGACAACGACAATGATGATAAGGGTGGTGGTGGTGGTGGTGGTGGTGGTGGTGGTGGTGGTGGTGGTGGTGGTGGTGGTGGCTGCTGCTGCTGCTGCTGCTGCTGCTGATGATGATGATGATGATGATGATGTTGATGATGATGATGATGTGTCTTAGCACTTTGAGCTAAGTGAAAGGTAATGCATTATTTAAGTGTCCACTTAAAGTATATAAAAAAATAATAAGTCATATGTGGAAAGACGTCATAAGTCTTCGGATCTCGCCTATTGTCGCTTTAACTGAACAAGGTTTTATGCATCTGAATGAAGTTTATTCTGTATTATTTTAGATAGGCCTATTACAGAACCCTTCACTGCAAAAGGTTACACTAACAGGAAAATGGAATGTTTTACCGATCGAGAAATGAAGGGGTTGTAAGCTGACATGGTGTAAGGTAAAGGTAAAGGTGTCCCCTAACCTGTGCG
>CM060346.1:5093750-5096250 GCA_030674155.1 Stramonita haemastoma
AGTAATTCTTTCGAATAAGACCTAATTGTAGATAAGGAAAAAATGTTTTTTGCTCTTTTGGGAAAATCAACATCGGATTTCATCTTAACCTCTTTTGCGACAAAATTGCTGCATGAAGAACTTCTGACAATGTATTTTGCGCATGCAAGTCGTCTGTATTCTTCTAAAGGAAGTACATCTACTTCTTTATATGTACCAAAAGATGATGCATGGAAGGGAACACCAAGTGCAAGGCGATATGCCTTGCAATCTAAACTTTGTAGCTTTCTTTTTAGGTAGTTAGGAGCACTGAAAAACACTTCTTGACCGTAGGTTAACTTAGAACGAACAAGTGATGTTGCTAAGTGTTTCAGTATCAAAGGGTCTTGGCCCCACGTTTGCTTATTAATGATTTTCAGAAGGTTAATGCTTTTTCTGGCTTTATTAATTATATATTCGATGTGTGAATTCCAGGTAAGTTTGGAAGTTATGATAACACCAAGGAATTTAACAGATTGCTCATATTGAATGACATCATTTTCTAATCTAAATGTTGGAAGATCATGGGGATTACTACCGTTACTAAAAAGTACGATATGTGTTTTTTCTGGTGACATTGTAAGCCCATTTTCTGAAATATATTGATTTACCTTGTCAAGTTCTATTTGATATACCTTTCTTATGTGATTTAAAGCCCTCTTGGGGGTTGTCCGTTTCATCGTTACATTCATCCACATGCAAATGTCATCTGCATATTGAGCAATGGTTACTGTGTTAGAAATGTGCTTAGGTAGATCATATAATAAGATATTAAATAAAATCGGTGCAATCACTGAGCCTTGAGGTAGACCCATCTGTAGAGGTCTAAAATTTGAATACGTATTCCCTACTCGTACTTGCATGCTCCTTTCACTCAAGAAACTTTTTATATAGCAGTAAATGTGTCCCGACAGTCCTATATGTTTTAGTTTATACAGTAATTTGGCATGCCATACTTGATCGTAGGCTTTTTTTTATGTCAAAAAATGTTGCAAGGATATTTTTTCTTCTTGCAAATTGATATTCAATTTGAGTGGTGAGTTTCACTAAATGGTCGATTGATGATTTTCCTTTCTGAAAACCAGTTTGGTTAGCTGGTATTATATTATTTTTACAACAGAAATGAACTAATCGTTTTAAGACTACTCTTTCCATTAGTTTACAGACATGAGATGTCAAAGCAATAGGTCTGTAACTTTTCTTGTCATTTCGAGGTTTTCCTTGCTTTAGTATTGGTACAACAACTGATTGCTTCCAAATATGAGGCACTTCACCTGTGATCCAACATTTTTTTAAAATGTCGAGTAAGAAAGCAATCCATTTTTCTGGTAGATGTTTTAACATATCATTTGAGATACCATCAAGTCCAACGGATGACTTTTTATTGGGCAGAGAAGATAAAGCGTCCCGTATTTCATTTATAGTTAAAGGAGCATTAATATAATGATTATCATCAGATTCTGGATCCCTGTACATGTCCTTAGTTTCTTCCTTCGTTCTGTGAAAACGTAAGTTTGAAGATAAACCTTTTATATTCATAGACTTAGAAAACATTTCTACAAATGCTTCTGCTTTTTTAAAGTTGTTAGGGAACTCTTCGTTATCCAGCTTTATTGGATAAGAGGGTAAGTTAACCTGTGTGTGTGTGTGTGTATGTGTGCGTGCGTGCGCGCTGTGTGTGTGTGTGTGTGTGTGTGTGTGTGTGTGTGTGTGTGTTGTGTGTGTGTGTGTGTTTGTTCCGATGGAAGGAAGAGAAAGTGGGGAGGGGGGGGGGGGGGTTTAATAAAAAATAAAAACGTGTCTACTTACTCTCAGGCCTTATCAAAATATTTGACAATCTGTCTATCTTACCTGCCTGCCTCTCTGTCAGTCAGTCTGCCTGCCTGTCTGTCTGTCTGTCTGTCCGTCTGCCTGTCTGCCTGTCTGTCCGTCTGCCTGTCTGTCTGTCTGTCCGTCTGCCTGTCCGTCTGTCTGTCTGTCTGTCTGTCTAGTACGTCTGTATGTCCTCCTGTTGGTGGGTCAGCAGTCCTCTGATTTGTCATTGTCCAGCCGTGAAATCCTTCCCGACATGCTTTCTCATGAATCACGTGATCCATCTTTTGAACCAATCGCCTTTGGGCATCAGTTGTTTTTGTGTGTGTGTGTGTGTGTGTGTGTGTGTGTGTGTGTGTGTGTGTGTGTGTGTGTGTGTGATGTTTGGGGTTTTTGTGTGTGTGTTTTTTTGTAGGGGGGTGGGAGGGGAGCCGGGGGGAAAGGGGGGGGGGGGGGGGGGGGGGGGGCTAGTCTGCAATCACTCATAGTTATCTGTCGCTGATCCTTTGAAGAACAAGGGGGGGGAGAGAGAGAGAGAGAGAGAGAGAGAGAGAGAGGAGAGAGAGAGAGAGAGAGGAGAGAGAGAGAGAGAGAGAGAGGAAAGAAGAAAAAAGACCTTGGATTCAGTGCAGTCCTCTAGTTCACCCCGCTGACAATGGTTACCTGCCCT
>CM060346.1:5108515-5113515 GCA_030674155.1 Stramonita haemastoma
TTCTTTCTTTCTTCTTTCTTTCTTTCTTTCTTTCTCCTTTGTTTGTTTCTATCTATCTTTCTTTCTTTCCTTATTTCTTTGTTTGTTTCTTTCTTTCTTTCTTTCTCCCTTCCTTTCTTTCTTTCTTTCTCCCTTCCTTCCTTCCTTTCTTTCTTTCCTTCTTCCCTCCTTCCTTCCTTCCTGTCTTTTTCTTTCTGTCTCTCTATCATCGTTGATGCCCAACATGAAGCTGGAAACAGCCTCCAAGTTGAAATGGATTCATTGACTTCTGTCAGAAATACAAGAGCAAGAATTAGAAATTCTCTTGGTGTCATATGGTTTATTACGAATGAATTATTTGTCCAGCTCATCTCTCTGTCCATCTATCCGTCTGTGTGTCTGTCGTCTGTCTGTCTGTCCGTCTGTCTGCCTGTTTGTCTGGTTGGCTGGCTGTCTGTTTCTCTGTATGTATGTTTGTCTGTTTGTCTTGTTGTCGGTCCGACTGTCTGTTTGGCTGTATGTTTGTCTGTCTGTCTGTCGTTTGGTACCCGTCGGTCTGTCACACACACACACACACACACACACACACACACACCACACACACACACACACACACACATTGTGCGCGCGCACGCACGCACGCACGCACCACACATACACACACCACACTACCCCCCCCCCTCTCCACACACACACACACACCACAACACTACCCCCCCCCCCCCCTCTCCACACATACACATACACATACGCGCGTGCGCGCACGCACGCACACACAGAAATCAATTTTCTTGATTTTTTTGTGAGAGCAGGATGAAAAAAAGTTGTTTTAACTTAATCTTTTACCCTCAATAAAGATTATTTTGACTGACTTGACTTGACTTGACTTGACTTACACACACACACACACACACACACACCACACACACACACACACACACACACACCAATCCAATCCAATCCAATCCAATCCAATTATGTTGCTTAGGCCCTATAGCCCCACCGACCACATAGGCCATATCAGGGCTATCACCTCGTGACATTTTAAAACTCGTATTCACACACACACACACACACACACACACACACAACACACACACACACACACACACACACACACACACAGAGAGAGAGAGAGACAGAGACAGAGACAGAGAAAGAGAGAGACTTTTGACCTGTGACGTCAAAACTGAAGTAGAAGCTCTCGGTCAAGTCTCCATGACTGTCAGCGAGAAATACGTCACTTTCTGTCTCTCACTTTCTTCCGCCTATCTCAAGTATGCAAAGGTTCATTTCTTTGGGAAACAAAAAATTGTTCATTTTAATTTTGGAAGGGACATTCGATGAGACTATGAACCGAGGCACACCCGTGTGAAGCAGCAGTACATCTTGCCCCACTTAAATTCTGTTCCGCTTTTCGTAAGAGTAGGCCATCATGTGCCGGTGGGAACAGATGACATTTACAAAACTGCATACACACAGGGACTGGATGTAAAAAAAACAAAATGAATGCTTATTCCATTATCCCTGATATAAAAGAATAAATAAAAATAAAGGAGCTAAGTTTGAAGGAGCCTATAGCAGAATGGTTCAGACTTATATTTTAATCCTATGGGTCCATGAAGTCCTGGGTTCAAATCCCCTGGTGTCTGGGGAATTAAAGGTAGGGATTTTTAGGATCTCCCAGGTTAAGTTCAAGTGCGTGTCTGCCAGTGCCTTAATTCCTTTCGTGTATTTACCCATATAGAAGATCAAAGATGCACAGGACCTGGTTTATGGTCTCATCCAAAGACTAGCACCCAGACCACCACTCATGGTGTAATGGATGGGGAAAGTTTTGGGGCCTGAACAGGGATTCGAACCATTTGACAGACTATAAACTGAGGCCATGTGCATGCATGCAGAACATCTTGCGCAGTTAAATTCTGTTCTGCTTTTCATAAGAGTAGGCCATCCTGTGCAGTAAGAGTAGGCCATCGTGTGCTGGTGGGAACAGATGACAAGATTTACAGAACTGCATACACAGGGAGACTGGATGAAAAAAAAAGCACACGAGTGCTTATTCCATTATCCATTAACGAATATAAAAAATAAAAAAATAAAATAAAATAAAATAAAATAAATAATAATAAAACCATAGGAAGGCCTGTTACCAGTAGACCACCAAATGTGATTTTGGTCTTGCTGTCTCCTCTGGCCTTTCCCACAGCAGGTCGGTTGTTGTTGTTATCTTCAATTTAAGGTCTGTCCACACTTGGTGATATTAGCTGAGGAAAGTGGAAAGTATAGGAGAAGTTGAAGAAGGGAGTGGCAAAGAAAAGGCTGAAGAGATAGCATGTTTGGGATGGGTTTTTTTCATAAAAAGGTGGTTAGTTTATTAATAAAGTGTAACCCAGGCTCTCAATCCTTCCGCCAGGTATATAAAAGAAATTTAGGTTCTGACTCTTCTATCAAAAGAAAAAATACAAATTCAGAGATGGCTGCTCCAAAGACTTATTGATGTTAAAGTCTCTAGAAATTGTATGGTGGCAAAAACAATAGAACCATGCCCCAAATCAAACTAACTCAATAACAACAGTTTTCCATAAAGGCTTCCTGGTGTTTCTGCTCTTTGCACAGTTTCCAAATGGAACCCTTTGCAAGTATTACAAATTCGAAGTACTTGCTTAAGAGTAAAATATTTCCTAACTTTACCAACACACACAATCAAACATACACAACAATACTAATGTGAAATGGACTAAAACACCCACTGTGCAAAACACAGCACAGTACTTAATCATAATGGCTACTTCAGCCATTCTCCAAACTTCTGTTTGGCAAAATGAACTTATGTTGTAAGTGGCCTCCACTAGAGGAACTCCACTCCCACAGTGCTACATGTTCCTTTTACACTAACATACATGCATGGTAATCCCATGCACAAGTTACCCGACCATGGGTAGCAAGGACCTTTCACCCCAGGTGCCCTCTTGAACAACTACAACATATCTGCCACAACCCTCCAAACCTCTTCACTATTTTTTCCAACAGGGGAGTAAAATACATAAGAACATTTCTCCTGAGAAATTCACTTGCCCTTCACATAAACATGTGTTTCCATATCCACATTTCACACACAAAATTAATAACACAGACATCAAAATGATCTCCTAAAAATGCTCTTACCTATTCACTCAAAAGACTGATTAACACCGTAAAACTCACAGCAAGGGAAATCCTTGAAACATTCATGCATTTCTAATCAAAACATATCACTTTAACCTTGATGAACCTGCTTCAAAAGCAAGTTGCTCACAAAAATAAAATTTCTCTTAAAAAAAAACCCATTATAATAACACATAACATCTCACCTATAACAATTAGAGCACACTTAAAAAGAATTTACACATACCTAACAAAGGGCACCATCATAACCCCAAACATCTGGGTGGACAGCACATGCTGCCTCTAGACCTACTATGAGTGTCTACAACCTTCCATGACCATGCCTTTGCTGGGACTGTCAATTCTTTCCAGGTCTCACAAGAAAATGACTCAGCAGGAAATGTCTAGATTCCTACGCCTTCCTTCACTATTAAAATTTTCGACACATTTATAAATCTTAATACAAACTAAAAAATACCCTAAAAATCAAACAAAATATCGATTAAAAAAACATAATCCAAGTTTTTGTTGACTTAAAACAACTAAAACATTTTGGCACTATTTGCTTTTGGGCTACACTCCAAAAAAAGAGTGTTATATTTTGTCACAGGTGTCTTTTTACTGGTGATCCTATAAAAATTTTGTCCCCATTTTGCAGGCAAACTTTTGGGCTGGGTTACAGAGGTGAAAACACAATTTCTACATGAGAAAAATTTGAACTTAACAAAGCTTGAACAGGAAACATCAATAATGTAACCCCAAGGTGGACTGTTCAATAAACATCCAGCAATAGCAATGGCTAACTTTCAATTGGAATCAAAGATCTTGGAGGTGTGTGTCAATGTTGCCTGCCAGAGATGACACCTGCCCTGCTGGACTGGGATGGACTGCCAAAAAAAAAGGTAAAGGTGTCCCATAACCTGTGTGGTCGTAGGGGAGCGAGGCATCAGAGACCTCAGCTTCTCTAAGATCCATCATATTGAGGGCAGCGCCCGTCTCCTCTCCCTCGCTGCTTACCTTCCCTGACCCTAAAGAGGGCAGGTACCCATCTACAGCTGGGTGAACTGGGGGGACTGTACTGAAGTCAAGGTGCACAAATGGTCCCTCCAGGCTGCTTAACCTGACTTGGGGAAAGCCAGTGCTCTTTGGACTGCATCCCTGAAGCAAAGCTTCCTGGGGAGCAAGTTTTCATGGGAAACAAACTTTATTATTGTTCTTGTTGTTGTTACTACTACTACTACTACTACTACTACTACTACTACTACTACTACTACTACTACTAATAAACTACTACTTACTACACTACTACTACATACTACTACTAAAATACTACTACTACCTACTCTACTACACTACTACTACTACTACTACTATACTACTGCCGCTGCTACTGCTGCTGCTGCTATTATTATTATTTATTATTATTATTATTATTATTATTATTATTATTATTATTATTATTATTATTGTTGTTGTTGTTGTTGTTGTTGTTGTTGTTGTTGTCGTTGTTCTCGTTGTTGTTATCTTCTAATTCTGCAGCCTTGTTTATAGTCTCATCCTAAGGGCTTTTAGGGAGAGTGGAGTCAGCACTGATGTTAACTCCACACACACAAACTCCACACACACACACACACACACACACACACACACACACACACACACAACACACATACACACACACACACACACACCACACACACACACACCCACCCCCACTCTCTCTCTCTCTCTCTCTCTCTCTCTCTCTCTCTCGCACACACACACTACACACACACACACACACACACACACACACACACACACACACACACACACACACACACACACACACACATAAAACACACACCACACACACACACACACACACACACACA